>BQKN01066823.1:481882-499054 GCA_022839385.1 Asparagus kiusianus
TCAAGGGAAATTTACCCAAGATTCTCTCTCTCTCTTACTTTAACATCGAGAAAAATCTAAAATTCATTTAAGTGCATGTTTGATGATTTATAGAAATCCTAAACATAAAATAGGCTTGTAGCAATCATATAATATTAGCAAAGTATATTATAGAATGAAATGAGTACCTGATTATAAAAAAGACAGTTATTTGTCTCATTCTTTCAAAACAAAACTTGTTGGAGACATTATCTTGATCTTGACTCCAATGCTGCATCGTTCGAGATGGTGAAGGATCGAAGACAATGGAGGGCTGATTTGGGCTGCCGAAGCTTGAGAGCTGCCAAAGCTTGCCATGATGAAGGGCTGATTTGGCGGCGGAGGGCTAAAGCTTGAGGGCTGCTGGAGCTCAAGGGATGAAGATGAGAGGAGATGAGGAGAGGAGATCTAAGAAGAGGTGGAAGCGGCATCGAGCTTTGAAGAGGATAATTTGACGATGGAAGAGGGCTTTCGACGAGAGACAGGAGGTGGCTTGAGGCAACTGGTTTGGGATAGAAACATGAATGAAGAGACGAGGTGGCATCATTTAAATTTTTTTGGGGTTTTTTATTCTAACCCAAAGTTTTACTCCAACTTATTTAAAAACCCACCAACTTTTATGAACACTTATAAACCCAATGTACCCCAAACCACTTATTTTTAAACTCGCTCTATACAATACCCTCAATTCTTATACTATATTTTCCTAATAAATATAAAATTTCAAAATTAACGTTCTTCTCCAGATAAACCTATCTCTCTCCTTTTTTTTTCCTTCATTTGTTTCACAAAATCAAAATCTAGGAACGACTAGCATGAATTCTTTCAGACTATCTTCTCCCCCACTCTCTAGACCCTCTCCCGGTGCAAAATACACTTCGGCTTTATCATGCGTCGAGGCAAAGGTCCGGCAGTGGCGACGGAAGGGGGGTATGTGGGACTGGGCTAGTCTCTAACATGTTCTCAGTCAAGTGACAAGCACGAATTCTTCAGAGCTATTCAAGATGGAGACTTGGATACAGTGACGTCTTTTCTTTCCATCGAGCCCCAAATGATTCGGCGAACCATCGTCTTCGACTGCCTTTTCGCCAAAATATAGCTCTTTATGACTATAGCATAGTTCTTTACTGATAAAGCATAGCTCTCTATGGTCTCTAAAAATTCTAAAACTTAGTGGAATAAATCAAATCGGTTTTTTCTAAGCAATGTAAACGTGTGATGATGTATACAATATGTTATTTGATCAATTATTCATATCGACGAGAGGTCCACTCTTAATTTTTTTTAGTTTTTGAAAAAGTATAGCTCTTTATACTAAAGTGCGGTACCTTATCATGAAAGTATAGCTCTTTATACCAAAATATAGCTCTTTATGGCCATAGTATAGCTCTTTACTGATAAAGTATAGCTCTTTATGGCCTTTAAAAATTCTAAAACTTAGTGGAATAAATCAAATCAGTTCTTTCCTGAGCAATGAAATGTGTGATGATCTGTACGATGTGTTGCTTGATCAATTATTCATGTCGATGAGAGGTCCACTCTCAGTTTTCCCGTTTTTGTGAAAAATATAGCTCTTTATAGTAAAGTGTAGCACCTTCCAATGAAAGTGTAGCTCTTTATGGAGAAGTATAGCTCTTTATGACCATAGCATAGTTCTTTATTGCTAAAGTATAGCTTTTTATGGTCTCTAAAAATTCTAGAACTTTGTGAAATATATCAAATCAGTTTTTCTGAGCAATATAAATATGTGATGATGTGTATGATGTATTGCTTGATTAATTATTCATGTCGACGAGAGGTTCACTCTCAGTTTTTCCGTTTTTGTGAAAAGTATAGCTCTTTATAGTAAAGTGTAGCACATTCCAATGAAAGTGTAGCTCTTTATGAAAAAGTATAGCTCTTTATAACCATAGCATACTTCTTTATTGCTAAAGTATAGCTCTTTATGGTATCTAAAAATTCTGAAACTTTAGTGGAATACCTCAAATCAGTTTTTTCTGAACAATGTAAACGTGTGATGATGTGTTCGATGTGTTGCTTGATCAATTATTCATGTTGACGATAGGTCCACTCTTAATTTTCCAGTTTTTAGAAAAGTGTAGCTCTTTATAGTTAAGTGTAGCACCTTATCATCAAAGTGCAGCTTTTTATGGCAAAGTATAGCTCTTTATGAGCATATCATAGCTCTTTATTGCTAAAGTATAGTTCTTTATGGTATCTAGAAATTCTTAAAACCTAGTGGAATATCTCAAATCAGTTTTTTTCTGAGCAATATAAATATGTGATGGTGTGTTTGATGTGTTGGTTGATCAATTATTCATGTCGACGAGAGGTTCACTCTCAATTTTTTAGTTTTTGGAAAAATGTAGCTATATATAGTAAAATGTAGCACCTTATTATGAAAGTGTAGCTCTTTATGGCGAAGTATAGCTCTTTATGACTATAATATAGCTCTTTATTGATAAAGTAAAGCCCTTTATGGTATCTGGAAATTCTAAAACTTTGTGGAATATATCTAACCAGTTCTTTTCTGAGCAATATAAACGTGTGATGATCTGTACGGTGTGTTGTTTGATCAATTATTCATGTCGACGAGAGGTTCACTCTCAATTTTTTAGTTTTTGGAAAAGTATAGCTTTTTATAGTAAAATGTAGCACCTTATTATGAAAGTGTAGCTCTTTATGGCGAAGTATAGCTCTTTATGACTATAATATAGCTCTTTATTGATAAAGTATAGCCCTTTATGGTATATGGAAATTCTAAAACTTTGTGGAATATATCTAATCAGTTCTTTTCTGAGCAATATAAACGTGTGATGATCTGTACGGTGTGTTGTTTGATCAATTATTCATGTCGACGAGAGGTTCACTCTTAGTTTTCTAGTTTTTGTGAAAACTATAGCTCTTTATAGTAAAGCGTAGCACCTTATCATGAAAGTGTAGCTCTTTATGATAAAGTATAGCTCTTTATGACCATAGCATAGCTCTTTATTGATAAAGTATAGCTCTTTATGGTATCTAAAAAATCTAAAAGTTAGTGGATATTGCATTAAGAAAGTGATAATAGAACTCTAGTAAAATCACCACAGCACGGACTTCCATCATTACCAATGTCTACCAAATCACCACAATTATCAATATCTCTCTAAAGCACCAAGCATAGAACCAAAAAGTTCCCAAGTACATCTTATGAACAACCTGAAAGGATACAGTATTTACAAAAAAATCTCAAATTTCATGTCATGGACAAAAAAATTACAAAAAAGAAAAGACAGAAATTACAAAAAATTACTCAAAATTCTTTTCAACCGAAGTTTGAGAACTAATGGCTGAGAAATTAGCAGTCATGGTTTCATGAACATGCTACCGACAATGGGGATCAGTGTCTCCGAGAGTTTTTGGGCACATTTGAAGTTCGTTTGCCTCTGGTGGAAATCACCGGCAGTCGACAAAATGGAACAAGAGGTGATCAACGAGAGCAATGTGTGTTAGAGTTTCTAGAACGTGCGAGGGTCACTAGATGCGATAATCTCAAATTCCACAAAAGGAGGTCCGCTTGTCATCGACGAACTTGGAGGCAGTCGGCGAGGGATTTGGAGGTGACTGATGAAATTTGGTTAGGGATTTTTAAAGAATGCGATCAATGATGGCTTACTATGTGAAAGAGGGTTTATAATTTAGAAAAGGGTAATTTTGAAATTATTTTTATTTGTCTCAAATACAATATACAGGGAGGCAGTATTTAGAAGAATGGGTTTAAAAATAAATGAATGGATTACTTTTGGGTGTATGGATGCTTATAAAAGTGAGTAGGTTTTGAAATAAGTAGGGGTAAAACTTCGGGTATAATGAGAAAAACCCCAATTTTTTTAATTGATAGAGAGGAGGAGAGAGACAAACGGGAATGAGAATAGGGTTTTATTAAAAAATTGGATTGGGTTTGGTATGGGTCGGGTTTACTAAAACATCCAACTTAATTTATCGCTTTAAATAGTAGGTCAAAGTAGAAATTTTTTTTTGCTTTTTACCATTTTGGCACACTTTTTAGTACTCTTGCAAGCAAAAAGTACATATAGCGCTTTTTGCCACAGCAATTGCCTGAAGCTGTGCACCACCGCTGACACTTACTTTCTATCCTCAGCATGTGAGAGCATAAGGGGCTGTTTGGTTCGTTTCCTTCGTTTTCCATGACCCATTTTCTTTCGCTTTTTGGTGTTTTCTTCACTTTCATGGAAAGTGTTTCTTTTGTTTGTTTTGCCAAAAAATATGAGCGGAAGTACTTTCCCCCACTTTTTTTAGTTTGGTTCAAATTAAAAAAAGAAGAAAACAGTTGATATGTGAATAGATTCCCTCATTTTCTAGTGTTTGGTTCAAACTAAAAAATCAAGAAAATTTGATTGTGGTCACCATGGTAAGATTACCACCTTTATAAGATAAATTTATTTCCAACATAAATTGAGAGGTGAACATATATCAACCGTCACATAAAAATATTTAAAATTTTGAGGGACTTGTTTGCAATTTTTAAAAAAGATTCGAGGTAGTGATTTGCAAAATATTCAAAGATTTGAGGGCCTAATTCCAAAATGCTCAATGAACAAGATTTGAAGAAACCTGATGCTCAAGAGAAAAATATGCTCAATTCTAGCCATTTTCTTCATTGTATGTCCCGCCATGAAATTTATAATAGCAATGTTGGCTGCATGTATTGCCTCGCCAATTGATTACTAGTATAGATTTTGGCTGCATACATTAAAAAAAGACCATCATCATGGCATCATATCATATAATCAGTGTCATAACAACCAATGCCAAAGACTCAGTTAGTTCTAACATTCTAGCTAGTGTTATTTCTAATCTAAGCGTTAGTTCCAGTGGTATGTTAGTTGTAGTTGAGCCCCTGTTAGCTCTAGTGGCTCTCGTGCTAGTTCTAGCTGCTGTCATATTAGTTCTAACATTCCAGCTAGTGTTATTTCTAATATAAGCGTTAGTTCCAGTGGTATGTTAGTTCTAATTGAGCCCCTATTACTTCTTGTGGCTCTCGTGCTAGTTCTAGCTAATGTCATGTTAGATCTAACATTCCAGGTAGTGTTATTTATAATATAAGTGTTAGTTCCAGTGGTATGTTAGTTGTAGTTGAGCCCCTGTTAGTTCTAGTGGCTGTCGTGCTAGTTCTAGGTGCTGTCATGTTAGTTCTAACATTCCAGCTAGTGTTATTTCTAATATAAGCGTTAGTTCCAGTGGTATGTTAGTTGTAGTTGAGCCCCTATTAGTTCTAGTGGCTGTCGTGCTAGTTCTAGCTGCTGTCATGTTAGTTCTAACATTCCAGCTAGTGTTATTTCTAATATAAGCGTTAGTTCTAGTGGTATGTTAGTTCTAGTTGAGCCCCTATTAGTTATAGTGGCTCTCGTGCTAGTTCTAGTTATTGTCATGTTAGTTCTAACATTCCAGCTAGTGTTATTTCTAATATAAGCGTTAGTTCCAGTGGTATGTTAGTTCTAGTTGAGCCACTGTTAGTTCTAGTGGTTCTCGTGTTTGTTCTAGTTGCTGTCATGTTAGTTTAAACATTCCAGCTAGTGTTATTTCTAATATAAGCGTTAATTCCAGTGGTATGTTAGTTCTAGTTGAGCCCCTGTTAGTTCTAGTGGCTCTCGTGCTAGTTCAAGCTGATGTCATGTTAGTTCAAACATTCCAACTAGTGTTATTTCTAATATAAGAGTTAGTTCCAGTGGTATGTTAGTTTTAGTTTAGCGAGTTAGTTCCAGTGGTATGTTAGTTTTAGTTTAGCCACTGTTAATTCTAGTGGCTCTCGTGCTAGTTCTAGCTGATGTCATGTTAGTTCAAACTGAGCAAGTCTGGAAATTCAGAATAATCAAGTAGCATAGCTCCATCAAATAATAAACTCAAACTGAGCAGATATGCATGATTGATCTCAACTTGTGCATATAATCATGAAAATACCAAATAAAAGAGAAAAGTACATGAATCCTCAACATGGAACCAGCAAACCAGAGAACAAAATCCAACTTTATCCAACACAACAACTGTGTACGAGATATGGTTGAAACCACAAGCATTGAAAACAGAAAACAGAATGTTGTTGGAAATGAATAAGGCAAGCAAGTTTGTTTTGCTCAGAACAACCTAACGATGAAAATCAAACCAAAGCTCAAACTAAATTATAAAAATTGTGCTCAGAAAAGGCTCTTTTCTTCATTATCTGCCTCGCCATGAAGTTTATAATAGCAATGTTGGTTGCAATGTATTGCCTCGTCAATATATTGCTGCTATAAACTTTAGCTGCATATCCTAAAAGTCATAGTCCATCATTATAACACAGAATATGCATACCTTTGAAGATATCAGCTGTCTCTTTGCAATAAACATCAGTATTCCATAAGCCGAAGTTTTTTCCAAAAAAATCTCCATTTTCCATCCTATACTCTATTTCTGTTGACATGTACATATGCAACTATGGAAGTATAGCATAAAAAATAATCTGAGAAATTCTATGGACAATGAAACAACAACAACAAATATGGTTGACCGCATGAATTATTTCTTACAAACACCTTTCATTAAGGGTCATCTTAGTTAAATTACTAACATGTGAACAAAGGAAATTAACCATTATGATTAAGCATACAGAACTCAGTAGGAGTACTCTAAAGTGCACTAGTGCAGTCGTAGCTTACTTAATGGACCATTCCACAGTTCAATATTTGCAGTTAAATTAACCATTATGATTAAGCAGATAGACTCATCTATTTATTTATTTGAGCAGGAAAGCAGAGCAAGATGTCATACTCGATATATTTATTTATTTATTTATTCATAACATAGTGCAATGCAAGAACCTCTACAAGAAGAGGAACTCCTAGTTCCTTTTGTTAACAACGAAAATAATTCCACAAGAGGATTTATGAGGATGAGGAGAGAAACAATTGTTGTCATTCACTGCAACATAGACATTGTTGGGAAACTTCTCAAAGAACTGAAGGAGCTAAGAGTTCAAAAGTACAGCTTTATAAAACAAACACGAAGAGCTAAAACCTCAACTAAAAAGTAACCAAAAGAGAGCACAGTCTCGTCTTAAAGTTCAACCAGAACAATATTAACCCCCAAAACAGACCCCTCTATGATCTGGTCTTGCAACAAACCTTAAACTGAAGCAGGCCTTTTCTTAGCATCATTATCATCTTCGAGACCATCTCCAATAGTTTTCAGAGGGAAAAGCACATTTAAAGCTATCTTCATTTTAATCCACCCTCTTATGTGAGGTGGACCCTGTCAAAGCATAAAGATGGTGAGGATAAAATCAAACATGAGACTAGGAAAAGTGTCAATAACAATGAAAATTGGGTAAATATTATATTCTTTATTGCCATCCATACACAGCGACATCAAATATGAGGATTTGCCATATTCTTCTACTCTTTACCATTATGCAAGAAATTCCCAAGAGAGTTAACCAGCTTAAAGAAGTTTGAAGGCCAAGCAGTGATACCCATATGACGAGCGGAAATTTTCCGTAGTTTTGCAGAAAAAGGGAAGGGCAAAAATAGGTGCTCAATTGTCTCCAAATTATCTACACATGAAACACAGTTAGTGTAACCACGCCAACCTCTTTTTACACAGTTAGTGTAACCACCCCAACCTCTTTTTACTCAGTTAATGGTTCCTTGATCAAAAGCCAAGTGAATATTATCATCTTGCTCAGAAATGTTGAATTCCAAAAGAGATGATAAATTTCAGTAGAAACTATCTAGCATAAAGATTCTCACGTTAATCAAACTGATTTCCACGGGAATTTTGTGTGCGTGTGTGTGCGCGCGGGCGTGTGTCACATGCATAACACATATCCATGCCAGTGGTTCGATACTGAATATTTGTTGTTGGACCTTCACTAAGCGGCAGGGCTCTCTGTCTCTCCTCTTGATTTCCCTTCCTCACGAACATATCTCTAACAATATGCAGTTCCCTGATGATTTTGTCCATCTCCGTTCTCTCTGCTGGTAATTCATTCGAACATGAGATACCAATTCTAAGCATTGAAGTGGCGCACTTGATTGCTCTTGCATAATTCATACTTTCAGCATCATCACATAGTGAGAGCAAATGAGCATCAATGATGTTTGCGATTCGTCCAGGAAATGCCCTCTTCACAAACGTAGGAAGAGTAAGACCTCCTACAAACATATCATCAGTGGGTCTCTTTCCAATAAACATTTCAAGTAAAAGGATCCCATAGCTATACACATCTCCACGAGTTGAAACATTGTGCCCCATTCCGTACTCTGTCATAGGTGAAATACAAAGAAGCAATTACAATGGATTAGTTTGAGATAATTCCAAAAGGAAGAACAAAGTCAAACTGAGTACTACATTTTCTCCATAAAATTAATTTGGCAATATATGAAAAGTTAGAGAGTATTTTCAGTGAAGTAAATAAGATGAACATATAGATGTCATAGATTGACTATGATTATAAAATTACATTTTTAAATTCAGAACATTCTAATGGAAATGTGTTAGTAAAACATGCATGTATGCATTTGAAGTTTGCAAGTGTGAAGGAAATCAAACAACGCATTGTATTTAACTATAAAGGGAACTGTGAAGGTTAAGGTTCAAGTGGGAATCTTGTTTTCCCTTTTATAATTTTAGCCTACAAGAAATAACATCAACATATATGAAAGTAAGGAAATCGAGAACGTAGAAGTTTTCACCTCGAGCGATATATCTAATAGTTCCTTTGAGACCAGCTGAACTTGTTGAGTACTGAGAAGAAACCTTTTTCAAAAACTTGGCTAACCCGAAGTCACCAACATGCGCAGTCATATTATCATCGAATGTTGTCATATTAGTATAGTTAAGAGGGTTATTTGTAATATGTGTTTATTGGGGCCTATATAAGCCCATGTTATCTCATTAATAAAATAAGGGTTTCTTAATTTCTTCATGGTATCAGAGCCTAGCCGCCAACCCTAGCCGCCGCCCCCCCTCTCCTTTCTCCCCCCCTCTCCTTTTTTTGCCGTCGCTGCCTCGCAAAACCCTCCTGGCCAACCCCCCCATCGCACTGTTGCCTTCCCACTCCTGGCCGTACCCCCCTTCCTAGCCACCTGGCCGAACCCCACCTGGCCAAAAAGCCTATCTGGCCGAACCCCCCTCCTAGCCGAACCCCCCCCTCCAAGCCGAAAACCTCTACCTGGCTGACCCTAGCCACCCCTGTCCGAACTACTCAGCCCCGCTGCCACCTCGCCCTCTGACCGTGCACCCTGTCAAACCTAGAGTTTGGCATGGATTCCCTCGACATATCAGTCCTAGAGCTGATGAGAGTAAGAGTATATATCTCACGAAGATGAGATATATCACTTTTGATTCTTGTTTCCTTTGAGAAACGAGAATTTTGTTGAGATCTTACCCTTGCTGTGCAGCAGAAGTGCTGTCAAAATTTTCACTACACACAACAAGGGTTTTTTGGATCTGAAACTGATCGATAGAGGAGATCATTGTCACGCCCCGCTTCCCAAAATACCATGGATTCGAAACGTGAACAAGCCCGCGACGTATTAGACTGAGGAGAGATAAGTGCTAGACCTCTTCTTCTCAATCCAATACACTAAGCGTCTGGAAATAAAACAAAGCGAAGTCACAGGTCCCAGATCACAATCAGTAAGAATATAATGAACAACACAGAATGAAATAACACATATCATAAAAGAAATATCATCCAAGACATAATATTCGGGTCAAACATGCCCTTATACAAAATGATCTGAATGAAATACTAGAAAAGTATAAAATACACTGATCAAACAGATATAGGAGGTGCTACAAAAGAAACTGAAAGGGATGACTAAGCTTCGGCTTCTTCTTCTACTCCGTCTACATGGTACTCCTGCTGAGAATCCTCTGGCTCCTGCTGAACCTGTTCTTCTCTTAAGTCTGACGTACACCAGAGAAAACAGGTGTACGTCAGGTGCATGACGCACGGCAAGACCCGACCCCACAAAGAAAATAGGAACGGTCGAATGACCAATGCAATAACAGATGCAACAGTAGTAATAATAATAGAAGAGTGACCAAAGCGATAACATGTGATGATAGTAGTAACAATAGAAGTATGCAACTGAAATACTAACAAGCTAGATACAATCCATCACTAGAGTATAACAATCAGGAAAAAACATAAACATCCGAGTAACAAGATCATACAGCTAGCCATCCTATAATCATCCACATAACAATGTCATACAACTAGATGGAATTAATATTTAAAAATCTACAACTCGAGACGTAGTACGTCGAGCGAAATAATCCAAACAAGGAAACCCTCATGTATATACCATATGTCTCAAATTGCAGATAATTAAATATTAATCCTAATCTAGGTATGGAAAGAAATACAACTGGCCTACATCTCACAAGAATCCATAAATCCTAACCAAAGTGACGACACCGATTCACTTTGATTCAACAACCAACCACAGTGGCGGCACCGATCCACTGGCAACAAGTCATGTAACTAGTCATCTTATAACAGGTCACTGGTTCACATCTCACACAGAGTCAACGCTCATATTATCGGATAACTGACTGTTCGCATATCCCCCACGTGCATCAAATACATTCAAGAACCAAAGTAGCGACACCGATCTACTTTGATCTAACCAATAAATTCATGAATCAAAGCAGCGACACCGATCTACTTTGATCCAACCAATCAGCCCCCAGTGGCGACACCGATCCACTGTGACTCAACAAATCAATAAATCCCAGTGGCGACACCGATCCACTGTGACTTACCAAACTAACCAATCCCAGT
Organism: Asparagus kiusianus; assembly: GCA_022839385.1. Taxonomy (NCBI): domain Eukaryota; kingdom Viridiplantae; phylum Streptophyta; class Magnoliopsida; order Asparagales; family Asparagaceae; genus Asparagus; species Asparagus kiusianus. The sequence continues at coordinate 492,729 of BQKN01066823.1, forward strand.
GGCGACACCGATCCACTGGTATGAACCTGAAAGATATATCAACAGTCTTATCCGATTATATAAACATAGACTTTCCCATCCCAACTCATCTTACTTTTCTAAGACAACAATACACTGGTATCTAGGTCTTGTACACGACACACTAGGCAACTAAGGACATGAACTATTAACGGTTATCAACAAAACAAGAAATGATAAATAAATACAACTATTTTATACACATCATATGATGAACATGACTATATAGACTAGCGATGAATCAGGTATACATACATGACAAAAGTGAGTATAAATAAGAGTGTCAACATGTCGGTGTCAATGTACATGAAATGTCGTGTTCTACAACTATCAATCACACTGTCATAACACAAAAATAAACTTTTTCCAAAATAACTTCTTTGAAAACATTCATCATTCTAAAATAATTTCCTTCCCCGACAAAAATTCTAAAAATATTATAATTAATCTAAAATAATTCTGTTACCCAAAATAAATTCTTTAATTTATTATATTTGTCATGAAAATACTATTCATCACATAATTACTATTTATTTACTATTTTCATCAAACCCACGCAGATAATAACAATTATAAATTAACATAAACGGATAATTCACCAATTCATCAACAAGCCCACGCAGATAATAACAATTCATAATCTAATCTATGCAACTAAATAACGACAGATATAAATTGGAAATGACGAATCAAGAGGAGCGGGATCTTGCCTGCGAGACCATGGGGTCTGATGACGAGGCGACGACGCCGATGCGGACGCGGTACGACAGATCTGAATCGACGGGGGTTGTTCGGCGCTCAGCGTCGTCGAGGCGCGGGATTTGGGCATCGTGCTGGAGTTTTTGGCAAGGCTGAGGTTTGAGCAGCAGTGCGAGGGACTCGCCGACGATGGGGCGACGAGCAAGGGGAGGATGACGGTCGGAGGCGACTGAGGGGCGGCGCAGCGACCAAGGGCGCAGGCGGAGGATGGCCGTCGGTGGCTAACGTCGGGGCTGGAGCTCGGGCAGAGTTCAGAGGTTTGGGCGGCGACGAACTCAGGGGTTGGCGTGCGGGTTGAGGCGGTGGCTGGTCAAGTCGGAGGTGGAGGGGAGAAGGCAGCGAACGGTGAGAGCGGGTCGGATCTCGAGGGAGGACGGAGGAGCTCGCTGAGGGTCGACGGAGGAGAGCATGGACTTGGGGGTGAACTCGAGCTCGGCTGGCGACGATGGCTGTGCTGCGGACGACGGGGATGAAGGAGGACAGGGAGGCGGAGTTGGGGTCCTGCGCGGGGCTGGTCAGCGGTGAACTCAGGCGGTCGTTCGGGTTTGGGTGGAGGAGTTGATGGTGCTTGAGGTGATGAGGGGAAGCTGATGAAATAATAAGAGAGAGAGAGAGAGAGGAAATGTGAGCTGGACCCGTGAATGAATGATTGAGGGAGAGATTTTATTAAGATAGAGATTTGTTTGAATAAAATAAGAATATTTTTTGAATAAAAATTTCAAAGTGAAGGACAGATAATTGGAGAGAGAGTGGGAGTGGATTATTTTAAGAGGGTGAGGGAAACGTGAGGGGACACAAGGGAGTAGGGTGCGGGAATCTAAGGAGGAAATTAAGGAGGAAAGAATGGAAATAGGGTAGGGGAAATTGAGGGAATCATGGAACGTGATTATGAAAGAAATAAGGAAATGAAATAATATGAAAGAGAGAGATTTGATTATGTAGATATGTTACCATATACATAAGAATAACTATTATAGTAATAATTAAATGAATAATAATATTAACAAATCATTAACAACCAAATATTTATATATATATTATATATATGCTAATGTACTAAGCTCATGTTTACATTAATAATAACAATAATAAAATATTAATTTAAAAAAACGTAATCAATTAAATTTATAATTAACAAAACTATTAAAATAGTATAAAACCAAATTTTTAAATCATGTAAAATTCTAAAAAAATCAAGAAAAATACAGATACTCTTTTAAAAATAATAATTAAATATTTTAAAATACCAGAAATTATTTTAACTAGTATCAAAATTTTATGGTCCTTACAATCATCAAGAAGTTGAACCCCGCGGAGGTATCAACTTTGATGAAGTTGATGAAGTTGTCGGCTGGTGAGAGCGCGACAAGACCATTGAAGAAGATGGAGCTTCCGACCATCAATCTAAAGCTTGATGGACTGGCTACTTATCTGAGCTGGTCACGACGGGTGCGATACACCCTTGCAGGGAGGAGCCTGGAGGGTTACTTGACAGGAGAGAAGACAAAGCCGGATGAGGACTCGGAGGGAAGAGATGAGTGGAAGTCCACTCATATGTTGGTGTACATCTTGCTCCTCAACTCATTGGTCTAGTCGATTGTCGCCACAGTGGATGGCATTGAGAATGTGAAGGACGTCTGGAAGAAGTTAAGGAGGACCTATGATGGAGTGAGGAATAACCTGAGGGTGTTCCAGATCAAGGGAGAGATCGACGCCATAGTCCAGGGAGAGAGGACTGTACAGGAGTATGCCACAGAGCTGGAACGCCTGTGGCTAGATTATGATCATTTCTCACATCGGGCGAGCTGCAAGGACCCGGAGTGTAAAGAGAGAGAGGCCTTTTTACAGGAGAGGACTATGATGTTTCTCAAGGGGCTGACATCAGAGTTTGCTCAGCGGACTGCATTGTTGCTAGCTCAGCCAAAGATTCCCACACTTGAGGAGGCAGTCTCGGCCATGATCTAGGAGGAGACTCGCATTAGACTGCAAGCGAGGACAGGTAGACTTCCTGTGGCGAAGTCAGTACTTGCGGCCTCTAGCAACACTGGACCCAAGGAGGAGACTCGGCGTTGCTACAATTACGGTGAAGTGGGTCATCTAAGGCATACTTGTACCAAGCCACCCAAGGAAGGAGACTCGAGTGGATGTGGACAGTTCGGAGGTCGTGGTCGTGGTTGTGGAGGTCGACGAGGCGGAAGAGGAGCAGGCAATCGGGCAAATCTGATGGTAGCAGAGGGAGAAGAAGCAACTGTGGTGGTATTTACTGAGGAGGATCATACGCTTCTGGAGATACTCAGGAGAAAACAGAAAGTAGCAGGGGATGGAGACAGGAGGAGTGGGATTGAGGAGGCATCCACTTTGTTCTTCGCCAGAGGCAACACTGCTACCTATGCTCATCCGATCAAAGGTACTAATGACATACATGCTCTTGCTTCTATATCTCCTGATAGATTATCAGAATGAATAGTCGACTCTGGTGCGTCTCAGCATGTGACAAGTAATGCTAGTGAGTTCTCCTCATATACTCACCTAGCATCGACTAATAATATCCAAACAGCTGATGGCACATTTCAGTTAGTGGTTGGTAAGGGTACAATCAATTATACAGGTTCTGTAACTTTGTCCAATGTTTTACAAGCTCCTTCCTTTCCAGTCAATCTTTTGTCCATTAGTGCTATCATACTCCTACTAAAATGCATTGTTTCTTTTGACATTCCTAAGGTGATCTTCCAGGAGAAGGGGACAGTACGGAGACTTGGGACTGGCACATGACATAGCGGACTGTGGTACCTGGATCGTGAAGGGCTAGATTTAGCGTTGGTTTCGATGGTAGAGAAAGCAGGAGTAGGGTCTGAGATGAGTGCTAAGAGTGTGTTGATGCTTCATCACCAGCGTTTGGGACACTCATCCTTTAGTGTTTTAAGTAGGTTGTTTCCATCCTTATTTGAAAAAGCAAATAAACAGAAACTTGTATGCGACGCATGTGAGTTTGGAAAGCTTACTAGAAGCTCTCATGTTAGTTCTGGTCATAAGAGTTCTCGTGCTTTTGACCTGATATATTCAGATGTTTGGGGGCCTTGTTCCACAAGTTCTATGAATGGTACAAATATTTTGTTACATTTATTGATTGTTTCTCTCATGTTACTTAGTTATATCTGATGAAAAATAAGAGTAAAGTGTTTGGTTGCTTCCAAAACTTTCATAGATATGTTCAAACTCAATATGGAGCAATGGTAAAGGTATTAAGGTCTGATAATGGGACAGAATATACCAACAAAGTGCTTGGGGAATACTTGTCAGAGAAAGGAATACAACATCTGACGACATGTCCATACGCACCAGCTCAGAATAAGGTAGCGGAGAGGAAGAATAGACATCTTTTAGAGGTTGCTAGAAGCATGATGATCTTCATGAATATCCTAGAAACATTATGGGGGCAAGCAGAGTTGACCGCAGCGGCACTGATCAACAGGATGCCCTCGAGAATACTGGATTGGAAGTCTCCGTGTGAGACGTTGAAGGGAGATAATGGTGGGCTTCTTCCACTAAAGGTGTTTGTCTGTGTGTGCTTTGTGAAGGATAACAGACCATCCGTCAGGAAGCTTGCTCCTAGAGCGGTAAAGTGCATCTTTGTGGGATATTCAGCTACTCAAAAGGGATATGTTTGTTGGAGCCCGATGGAGAAGAGGCTGTTTGTGAGCATGGATGTGCACTTTCGAGAACTTGAGCCATATTACACCCGGGAGGTAACTTCATCCATTGGTAACTCGTCCGATACTGAAAGTATGAGGCGAGAGGGGGAGAATGGTGAGAGGCAGGTGAACAATGTGGAGAATAATGCCGAGACATCGATTTCTCTAACGATTCCTTGGGAAGAAGAATTGGTTGAGGAGGAACAGGAGAATGAAGAAGAAGAGGAGAAGGAGACAAGAGGAGTTAGGCCCACGGCTCAGGGGGAGATACTTACCTATAGTAGGAAGGGGAAGCAGATTACAGGTACAGTACCTACAGTACCACTGGTGCCAAGTCCCTTGCCAACGCCTGCCCCGACTCCTGAGACACCTACACCACCATTAGATTCCTCCAAAGGTGATATCATTCCTCTCATTACTTCTCCTACACCAATATCAGTACGGAGGACTACTCGCAGAAACCCGGAAAATCCTCCCGATAGATATAGTTAGGATCTTACCCAGTTTGTATCATATTCTAACATCCACCCTGCACATGGAGTATTCATTGCATCATTGGACTCTGTTACTATACCTAACAATTGGCAGGTTGTAAAGAAGAACCCAAAATGGAAAGCTGCTATGCACGAAGAGCTAGGGGCTCATGAGAAGAACCGCACTTGGGAGTTAGTAAAACTACCAAAAGGGAAGAGAGCTGTTTGGGTGCAAGTAGGTCTTCACTGTGAAGCAGAATCCAGATGGACAGGTTGAACGCTACAAGACTCGTCTGGTGGCAAAAGGGTATAGTCAGATATATGACATTGACTATGATGAGACTTTTACACCGGTGGCGAAGATGAGCACTGTTGTAATAGTCTGGATATATATATATGTGTATAAATAGATAAATAAAGTAATAAAATAATAAAATATTAAAATATTAAAAAATTTTGTGGCGGGGATTTTCTCCACCGCTTACCCTGGCAATTGTTTTCACCGCCTCCCAACAACCTATAAAGGGGAGGAAATGGGGGAAAATTTAGGTTAAAAAGAAAAGAAAAAAAAAACAGAGAGAGAGGTAGAAGAAGAAGAAGAAGAAGGGGAAAGAAGATAGGGAAAGTGGAAATCAAGCTCCTAAGGTATAATCCTCTTCCAATTTCATAGTAAATCAAATCAATTAGAATAAGTAAGAGAGTTAAGTTGTTATGATCATGAACTTAAAAATCTAGGGTTTACAAAGGCTTTTTCCATGTTTAGGATACATGAAAACAAACAGAGAGAAAAAAAAGGAAAAAAATAGACTAACCCTAGTTTCGGTAAGACTCCGACACCGGCCAATCTTGGTCGCCGGCGACCCCCTGTCGTCGTCTTGGTGCTTTGGCGAGTCATGAGAAAGAAAGAGGCAGGGAGAGGAAAGAGGAGAGAGAGAGAGAGAGAGAGAGAGAGAGAGAGAGAGAGAGAAAGAGAGAGGGGAGAAAAAAAAGGAAAGAGGAGAAAAAAGAAACGAAGAAGGAAGAAGGAGGAAGAAGGATCAGGAGTCTGGAGTTTTGATAAAGGAAAGGAAAATTACAATTAGCCCCTGAACCATAAAATTCTTTTTGAAACAAACCTTATAGTTTGAAAAATGGCTAGAAAATATATGTTAAGCCCCTGTTCTTTACTCAATTTGTAAACAAGTCCAATCTGAAGAATAAAAGTCAACTTTTAGACTTGATAATTTCTCTATAACCCCTGTATTATTATAAATTACTAAAAAGTCCAAAAGCTAGTGTATGATAATTATAAAATTTTGATGAATTATCAGAGATAGCAACAAACTCATATGCACTGCATAATTTAATTATTATTGAATTACCTATAATATATGTTTGTTCTGAA
>BQKN01066823.1:519054-548232 GCA_022839385.1 Asparagus kiusianus
ATATACTTTCCTATTGCCTCCATACCTTCAAATTTACTCTTTGATTAATTGACATTTAACTTGAAATGATTGTTACTATATTTCATAAGCTATGTGTGCTACCTCAGCAGGTTGTTTTTGAACTCTCATTGTGGTGCTATGATATTTGATTACAAGCAACTTAAGTTCGATAGATGAAAATCTCTTATCACTAATTTAGTGGTTTCCCCTATTTATTGTGTGTTTTTATGAACCCTCATTGTCATTCAATGTTTCTGCTTGACTATCAAGCAACTTATGTTTGGTAGGCAGATGAAATTGCTTTTCACTAATTTTTTTATTTCCTTTTTTATTTGCGGCATGTTGTTATGAACCCTTATTGTTGTGTAATGCTTCGTTATAAAGATATGAACCTATCTCAATCAATCCCCCCCCACCCCCCCCCTCTTTTTTCCACATTATCCTCTCTTTTTGCAAAAACTTTATTCCAGCCGGCTCATAAACCTGACTCAAGTTATTGATACACTCAGGTACTAATGTACTAAGGTACTTATTTATGACTATTACAATTTTCAGAAGTAATGAGTATTTTTCTACATCTCTCATACTATAGTGATCTAAATCCTATGTACTGATCCATGTTTACTTTCCACACACAGTTGACTGCTTGCTCTGATAGCACTTGTTGAGTAATATTGTGTATTTTTCTGCATCTCTCATACTGTACAATTTAAATTCTACAGATCTAGTTAACTCAGAAGTGTCTCTAGCTGGTCCCTAATTAATTGTGCTGAGGAAGAATGCATCACAAGAAGCCAAGTGTAATCTGCGACTCAAGGTTTGATTTCTTTGTTTCTTTTCTTTTTAATTTTGGAGGGAGATTATTTAGGGTTTGTTTATTTATTTTTATTTTATTTATCTGCTGGCTTTGGCGAAGGGGAAGGGAGGTGGAAGTTGTTTGAAGGCAACTCCTCTTCCCTCTCTCACTAGCTCACTTCATATTATAATTCAAGAGACATTTCCTACGGATGCACCGAAGTCTTTTCTTTATCTAGAAAAATAATAATTATTAAGTAGTAGTATATTATGTTGCGTGTATTATTCTTTGATTTCACTTTTGCCAGTTGGATGGGAGAGAGATGATTCACATGACCTGATGACCCATACCATCACGTTTGAGGAATTCCTACATGTAAACATTTACTTTGAATTTGTCAAAATTCAAAAAAAAAAAAAACAATTGTTTTTTTTTGAATGAGCCTTTAAGACCGAGGTAGCATTAGCAAGATATTGGAAACTTCATTTGGTGCTTAAAGCTTTGAATAGTATTAAGACTTTAGAAATGAGAAAAAAGAACGAAAGATTACACTTGGCTTCTTGTAATGTTGTATCCGTGCATGCTTGTTGAAGTTTCAGTGATTCAATTTTTGAATTTGCTCTGTACTCTTTAACTTTCTGTTTCTCACTAATGATTGTTACTAATTTTTTTTATTTCCTTCATAGATTTTACACCTTGTGCTTCTAGCAAATAAAATATATCCACATCTTTATACTATATATATTACATTGACATCCACATATACATATTATATGCATTAGATTTCCATTATTATAAAAGAATGATCCTTTCATCGCTACTTATCATTCAACCTCATGAGATACAATTGTCAGGAACCTTGCAGCCGTTATCTACCATAACATATCAAGCAAGAGTTTATGAAGCATTTCTGCAACGTTTGCACTTTCCCTTCTTCAAAATTCTCTTCTCAATCTTTGCAGGCAACAGAGGATCCGGCCGCACTGCACTAAACTGGGAATCACGCTCCGTCATTGCCCTTGTCACCGCCAAGGGCATCGCCTTCACTCTGAGAATGAATTTTTTGACTCAAATTTGGAGATTTGGAGATGGGTCAGTTAAATTTTTTGTAAATTGTAATTACATTTTTTGTAAATTTGGAAATGGGACAGTTAAGTTTTTTGTAAACTGTAATTGTATTTTTTGTAAATTTGGAGATGGACTATGATAATGGCAATCAAATTCCTAACTATTTTGTTGTAAACTTGTGTATATTCTCTTTATTTACTTGTGTTAAATTCTTTGTTGCTAGTTCTTAGTTTAACTTATTCTGTGTCTAAAGAATTGCATCGATGTATTTTTGTTTGTTGATATTTGTAATTCGTTGAAGTACATTTAAATACTGAATATGTCTTTGAAATAACTCCATGTTGTAAGTAGTGATAGTTTTTGTCTAAAGAGCTTGCAAGAAGTGTTCTTTTTTGTATGTATAAATTTTTTTACTAGTTATGTGTGGTTAGGATATGTTTTGTATTTGATAAACGGGTTATTCGGGTTATATGAGTTGGGTCGGGTAACCCGTTTAATAATCGGGTCGGGTATCATTGACCCATTTATTAAACGGGTCGGGTCGGGTTACACTTATATGGGTCGGGTCAAATTTTATATGGGTCGGGTCGGGCCGGGTCGACCCGTTTGCCACCCCTAGACTGGTGATGATGAAGCTAAAGTGCTTCATAGGCACCTTTTGCATACTTCTACAAGGATTAGAATGGGTGCAAACAGGATAGCTACTGCTCCTTCTACACATGAAAGATATAGGAGGATGGATACCTCTCTGATTTTTGAGAAACTATCGAGTCTCATAGATATGAATCAAATCATGAAAATAAAAAAGTTGGTGTGATAATTCTGGATGATCGAGTGCAGATATTTGTCTTTGCACATTGTAATTTGGTTTTGTCCTTCAGTTGTGCTCTTTTTCTGTATACTTTAACTTTGTGCGTTTCCATGCATAATTAGTCATGTCTCCTTCCTTATGACTAATAGAGCAGGTTTTTATTTCTTAAATTTGTCTGCAATCAACTTAAGAGGCGTCTCTAGTTGCTGGGCACCACTCTTAGCATGTAAACCCATCTAGGCATTTTTTAAAAATGCCAATCTCAAGATTGATTCAGGTATGGCACTAATTGCAGGAATAAGCTTTAGGTAGCGGATGTTTAAGAATATCAACAATGCTAGCATGGAACTTTTAATCACGTACGCATGACAAAAGAGATTCAAGATGTATGCTAGGTATGCTTAGCAAAGGAGATAAACAACATTCCTGCACAGACATGATAAGACAATAGTTCTAGTTCTAGATATGGGTTCTAAATCTTTTGTCTAGTTAAGTAAAATTTTGTAATACTGTTTTCATACTTTATTTGATTGCCTTATAGTTCTGTTATCTTGAGGACTGTTGCTATGATTATTAGTGTTATTAAACTTTCAGCCGGTTTGTATAACAATCATGGAATAGCATAAGGTTGTTTTTGCTTCCTTTTTTCCCCTCTATGTATTATTATCAAGCTCAAATTGTTACGTTTCCTTCGTGCCAGCCGAGGTGTTCAAGCTTCTTGTATTGGTTATTACCAAGCTGCGGTAAACATCAAATTTAGAATTATGATAAGACGTAAACATATATTTGAAGATACCTTCCCTCGTGGATACATAGCCTGCTAACATCGTGTCTTTCCTGTTGTTGCAATCTTTGATAGGCAGCATTTGAGTTTGTTTCGTGATGTGGAAATTGTCATGCTAAATAGCTCAATGCCATGGGGGAACAGCCACTTGCTTCCACACGGATCTTTGCGTGAACCGGTGAGTGCACTTGGCCGTGCAGACATTGTTGTCATCCATCATGCAGATTTGGTATATAAATCTGGCCATTCAATCCTCTTATTTGATTTTTTTTCACTTATAGTCATGGGTTATAGCATGTTTGTTTTATAATGAAACTATTTCATGTTCGCCTTGCTCTAGATGAATATATTTGCATGCAACAGGCTGTTACATTAAAGCTTACTTACTCTTGACTGGGTATATGTTCTCATTTGGCTCCAAAACTTAATTTTATGAGTGTATCATTCATCATGAGTATGTGCATCGAGAACATGTGCATGACTAGGTAATTGTTTTTTGTAAAATCTCTTGTATTCTTTTATGATTGACTATTTGCACTGGAGAAAATATGATTTTTAGTTAATAAGATAATATTTGCTTAATTGATATTTCTTAATTATGTGATTTTTTTTTCATGCTATCTAAGATTAGGAGATGGCGTAGCTTGAGTCTTTTTTTGTCAATGATTAGAGATGAAAGGATGTGTTTTTCCCGGACTTTTATTTTAATTTTCTTTAGATAGTTTCATGTATTTTTCTTTGGAACAATTGAGATATTAACTATTGTTATTATTATTGAATATTTGAGGATGGTGGAATTTAATTTATTGATGTTATTAATGAATGGAGTTTTTGTTTTCCCTTTTATTCATTATTGGGTATTTTTAATATATTTGCGTTGTGAATCTCAGTGTCATGTTGAGAATAATATGAAGATTTTCTATGATAGTTGCTTATGAATGGAATAATTGTCATTAATGTATATTAGAAATTTATAGTCTACAATAATGGTTTTATGAACCGTATTTAGTACATCAACGTAGGAAAAGAACCATCATTGATGAGTTACTAATTACTCACCATGAGGACTTTTATGATGGTATCTAAACGTCATTAATTGGTCTTTAACGACGGGATTGTCACTCATTTTTACACAATAACAACGGGAGTGCAAAATCATCATTACACAACAACGGGAATGAAAAACCATCTTTTTATAATAATGACGAGAAAAGTCCCTGTCGCTGATGGTAATGACAGCGATAATTACCGTCACAGTTATGAACGCGATAATATGTTCCGTTGTTGTAGACTTTATAGCGACTGATATTACAACCTTCGTGACATTTTAGCGAAGAAGGCTTCTACGACGGGTGATGAAGCCATTTTAACCTGTCGTTGGCATACAATAACGAAGGTTTTCAGCTTTTTAACGAAGGAAAATCCCTTTGTTAAAGACGTAATTTCTTGTAGTGAACGCTGTTTTGTTGTAGAGTGTAAGGAGCAGTCAGAAAATGTAGAACTCTATGTTCTTCACAATATGCTTCAAACTCCTTTGAAGTTAATTCTCCACCTCGATCTGATCTGATAGCTTTAAGATAAAAGCCACTCTCTTTTTCAACATTAACTTTGAACTTCTTAAACATAGAAAACACTTCAAATTTGTTCTTCAAGAAGTAAACCCAAGTCTTTCGAGAAAAATCATCGGTGAAGGTAAGAAAATACCTATTCTCACCGATTGAGGTCGGAGTGATTGACCCACACACATTAGCATGTACAAATTGTGGTTGCTTTGACCCATGAAATGAAATCTTCTTTGGAAAAGTAGCTCGATGATGCTGCCTTGCTAGACATCCTTCACAGAGTTGCTCGAGATGACCCTTTCACCATGCTTCTATCGGCCAATGTCTTCATACTGCTAAAATTGAGATGCCCAAATCTCAAGTGCCATAGCCAAGCAAGATTGTTGGTACAAGCTTTCAAACATTTCACATCTCCACCTTGAAGGTTTAGCATGAACATTCGATTCTTTGACATCTGTACTTTTGCAATCAATCTATCTTTTTGATCTCGAAGAAAAAGACTACGATCTTTTGTATGAAAATCATAGCCATTTTCTAAGAGCTGTCTCAAACTCAATATATTGCTTTTCATATTGGGCACAAAATAGACATCAGTGATAAATTTTTCTTCTTTATTTTTAGGTGAATATGAATTTTACCTCGGTCTTTCACTGGAATCTTTAAGAAATCTCCAAAAATGACCTTGCCATTCACAGATTCATCCATATCGACGAACATACTTGTCTTACCACACATATGGTTGCTGCCACCAGTATCAAGATACCAAACATCCTCCTTATCACCATCTCCTCCGAATGCTAATAGAAGAATATTATCATCATCTCCTTTTTCAACATAATTCACCTTCTCTTCAACTTGATAACAATCAGAAGAATAATGATCATACTTCTTGCATTTAAAATATTGAACTTGTGTTTTCCATCAGTCTCCATTAGATCTACCACGTCCATGGTCTCTAAAAGATTTTTGATTTTTATCTCTTTCTTCAAAGTTGTTGTGACTTCCTCTGTCATAGAAACCACGTCCTCGGGCTCGAAATCCGCCTCGAAATCTTCTACGGCCACGACCGTCGTTACTTCCTTCTTTTGAATCTTCTCGGTCATCCTTCAAAGAAAGCTTAGTTTGAAGAGCCTTCTCCACTAGCTCATTTCTCTTGCTAAATCTTTTCTCGTGGGCATTTAACGAATCCCAGAGTTAATCAATTATCATCTTCTCCAAGTCTTTTGGCTCTTCGATGGCACAAACAACATAGTCAAATTTCTGAGGAAGTGATCGAAGAATTTTCTCCACCAATCTTCTCACCATTTCTCTGAAGTTGATTCACTACGGCCAAGACTCTAGTGAATAGTCAGAAACTAGTTCACTTTCTTCCATCTCTATATCTTCGAACTCCTTTCGAAGTGTTTGGAGTCGCACCTTCTTCACCTTCTCTACTCCCTTATAGGAGTTTTAAAGTATCTCCTAAGCTTATTTTGAGGTCGCCGCATCTGAGATTTTCTCAAATGTTGATTCATCAACTCATTGGTAAATAAAATAGAGGGCTCTACTATCTTTCGTACTGGACTCTCTAAGCGAGTCTCTCTGTGCTACTGATAGTGTTTCGGTCGAAAATTGGTTTCTTCATTGAGGTACTTATTACAACTTCAAACGTTATGATACGAGTTGCCGTACGAGCACCTTTGAATGCAGAATTATCAAAGGTGGGTTGAGAAGAAAATAGCAAGAACACAAGAACAATTCAGTAGTGGCGAAGGAAAATACCTTCTCTAGATTATGAGAATAAAATAGTTAACAATCTCTCACAATCTTTCTAGAATTGAAGAACATTCTCTCACAATTCTCAATTACAATCTAATCTCTCTTGATTGTTTTAAAACCCTAAAACAATCCCTTTTATATGTGGAATAACGTGGATGACAAAGTGGTAAATAACCAAGCTCAAACCCCACAGGAATTCGTGCAAACAGAAACCCAAACGAACCAGGAAACCATCGATGAGTCGACTCATAACTGAGATGAGTCGACTCGTCCGAAACTGGACAAAACACAAAACCAATTATGAGTCGACTCATGACTGAGATGAGTCGACTCGTCAGAGACTTATGACAAATGGCTGGTTTTCGTGAGTTGACTCATGACAGACAAGAGTCGATTCAACCTGATGAGTCAACTCATGTACATGTATGAGTCGACTCACAGGCTAAAAACTGGATGCTTCGATTCTTCGATTCGCCGTCTCATTCCATGCTTCAACCTGCGTTCCACTGTGTTGTTTTACTCCTCTATTCTTATACTATCATGAGAATCATCTATTCTCAAGCTCCCATGAGGATCACAAAGTTCCGAAGAAAAGATACACCCGTATCATGGGTCCCCCCTTTAGGAATTTGAAGTCCCATTCAAGTTAGAACTTCAGCTGAGGAAACTCGCGGGCTCCTCCTTCCCTGTTGAACCACTTAGCCTTGCTAGGAACCTGACCTTGACGTCCAATGAGAAACGATTCCTTCGTCCCCCGCCTCGTCGTGGTCGTCTTCCGTTCCAAAATGCAATCTTCCTTCAGCGGCTCCTCTCTATCAAACCACGAGTCTTCAACATGCGGCAAGATCAACTTGTCGTCACCTTCATCATCCAGCAATGGAGGCTCAAACAACTTCAAATACTCAGCATTGATCACCGAATATATGCCTAAGTAAGGCGGCAAATCTAGCTTGAAGGCGTTGTCGCCCATCTGATCAAGAATCCGAAACGGACCATAACGTATAGCCTTCAACTTCTTCCCTTCTCCCTTTAGTCTCTCCTTACTCAATTTCAGTCATACCATGTCACCTATGCCAAAGTTATAAGGAACCTGATGCTGATCATGCTTTGCCTTGTACTTGGCTTGTGATTTCTTCAATTGAGCTTCAACCGTTGCATGAATGTGTGCAACCTTCTCCAAAAACCACTGAGCACGTTGTCTCTCACTCCCCTCCTTATCATCGGCTGTAGCTTCACACGAGAATATAAGATCGAACGGACTTGGCGGTAAGAATCTATAACACGTCTCAAACGGTGACTTTCCTGAAGATCCATGAATCGCCCGATTGAAAGCAAACTGTAAGTATGGTAAGCTCTCATCCTAAGTCTTAGGGTGCTTAGAATTATACCCCCTCAACATGTGCACCATAGTGTGGTTGACTACCTCCATTTGCCCGTCTGTTTGTGGATGAAAGGTCGTGCTCTTCTTCAGTCTAGTGTCCATCAAACTCCATAAAGAATCCCAAAAATGTTCGAGAAATCGGCTATCCCGATCCGAAATAATCGAACTCGACAACCCAAAGTGCTTCCACACATGCTCAAAGAATAATCGCGCTGCACCCACTCCCGTCACGGTCTTCTTGCATGGAATCAAGATCACCATCTTGCTGAACCGGTCCACCACAACATACAAATAGTCATACCCGCGCTTGGATGTCGGCAACCCTCCTAGAAAATCCATAGAGATGCTCTCCCACGGTCTAGAAGGTACCGATAATGGTAGATACAATCATCTCTTCCTGTTAGAAGGCTTCGAAATGCAACATAGCTTACACCCTCCAACATACTTGGTAACGTCATCTAGCATCTTTGGCCAAAACACATATCGTTGTAGATTGAGAAGCGTCTTCTGAACCCCAAAATGTCCTTGTACACGTGATGTATGTGCTTCTCGAATCCACTGTAATCGGTCGCCATCCTCCGGAATGCAAAGCGATGTACCACGATACAACAAACCATCCTCACCAATCTCATACTCCCCCTTCGACCTGTTTTTCTTGCTCAAACACACTGCTGAAATCTCTGTTGGATGTGTACATCTGCACATACTCCAAAGGAACCAAGGGTTGAATGCGCGTCGCCACCAAGAGAGCTCTCACGGGTGGGCGAGATAACATATAAGCTAACTTGTTCGTCATCCCCTTCTTGTACCTAATGATGATATTGAACGTCATCAAATAGGACATCCACTTCATGTGCCGTGCCTGCTGCAGCTTCATCTGGGCATGTAAGAACTCCAATGGTTTGTGGTCTGAGTGCACAATTACCTCCTTACCCAACAAGTACACTCTCCAATGCTTAATCGCCTGATAAAGTGCATAGAACTCTTTGTCATAGGTTGGGTAGTTCTGAATAGCACCCGTAAACATCTCAGAATGGTATTCCACCGGCTTCCCATCCTGTATCAATACCGCGCCCATCGCATAACTAGATGCGTCGGTCTCTACCTCAAAGGTCCGTTATAGATTCGGCAATACCAACACCGGTGCCTCCAAGATCTTCCTCTTTAGTAACCGAAAAGCCTCCTCATGCGTCTTTCCCCACTCGAGCTGAACCTTAGCCTTTGTAAGACCATGCAATGGTGCCGCATAAGTCAAAAAATATCGAATGAACTTGCGCAAATACTGGCAAGCCCCATGAAGCTTCTCACCTCAGTCACTGTCCTAGGTGTCGGCCACTTCGTGATCACCGCCACCTTGCCTGGATCTATCTTCCGCTGGCCTTTCCCCATGATGAACCTGAGATACACCAACTCGTCCTTCCCAAATTCGCACTTCTTCCCATTGAGCTTCAGCTGTCCGTGCTGTAATACTTCAAACACCTTCTCAACATGAACGAGATGCTCCTCCCATGTCCTGCTGTACACCAAGAATCATCAAGGTAAACTATCACAAAATCCTCTATAAAAGGTCACAACAAATTATTCATTAGTCTCATAAAGGTAGCCGGAGCATTGCACAATCCAAACGACATCACCAACCACTCAAATAGGCCCTGCTTGGTCTTGAACGCAGTCTTCCAAGTGTCATCCTCCCGAATCCTCACCTGATGGTAACCAGACTTTAAATCCAGCTTTGTGAAAAACCTCGCTCCTTCCAACTGGTCCATAAGATCGTCAATCCGAGGTAATGGGTAGCGATTCTTGATGGTTATATTGTTGAGCGCCCGGTAATCCACGCACATGCGCTAGCCTCCATCCTTTTTGGGCACCAACAACACTGGTGACTTGTAAGACAAACAACTCGACACAATTACTCTTGTTTCCAAAAGCTCCTGAACCCACCTCTTGATCTCCTCGAACTCCTCTATCGACGTGCGGTATAGACCTATATTCGACAAAGAACTCTCGCCCGTCAATATAATCTCATGCTCCACACCCCGCCGTAGTGGTAGTCCCGTGATCTCCGAAAACAAGTCCACGTACTTGGTCTTCAACCTATCAAGCTCTCCCTCCTGAAGCTTGCTTAAGGTAGTCAAGCACTCCCTACTCAGCTGCTCCTCGTAAGGCCTAATGAATAAGAGCACGAACTTCTTGCTCACGTTCACCAACCTCTTCGCCTGAGTCACCATCACCAAACTCATCTCCTGTGGAAGAGACGCCGAACGAAAAATGAACTGCTCATCATTCTCGGTGAACGTATACTTCTGAGCCCACCTATCATAGATCGTAAATCTATCCCACAAATAAGGATTACCCAGTATCACTTGGCAAACATCCAACGGAACGACGTCGCATGTGACTTCGTCGATATACGACTCGTGGAGTGTAAATCTGAAAGTACATTAGTTGACCACACTCAATCCCGCCTCCTTCTGAATCCACCCCAAATGATAGAGTTTCGGATGTTTGACCGTCTTCAATCCCAGCTTCTGAACTAAAGCCTCGGATATCAAGTTCTTCTGGCTTTCTGGATTCACTATGGCATCAACTAAGCTGGTCTTGACCTGCAACTTCAAAACAAAGAGCTGCTCCCTCTGGTCTTCGTCCTCTGCCGTGGCCTGCTTCCCCGCCATAAGGTTGAGACTACCGTTGGATTGTGTCATCCCGGGGACTTCCTTCGGACCCTGCGCGACCACGTATGCCTTCTTCTCCTCCTTCTTCAATCCCTTCGGTTTCATATGAGGATACTTCTCCCAGCAACGATCAGCTACGTACCCTGTCTACTTGCAGTGATTGCATGTCAACCCTGCCTTCCCGAATCACCCTTCTTCTTCTCTTCCTTAGGTTAAGAGCCACTAGACTTGCCTCCTGTCTGTTTGGAGTCTCCCTTCGTCTCGTTGCCCTTCTTTTGCCTACCTTCAATGGCGATTGCTTTCACACTCGCTTCTGCAATGGACTCGACTGTGAATAACTTCATCTCCTTCCGTATGTAATCGTTCAGACCCGCCATGTACTTCATGAAGACGGAGTAATCGTCTGTTGCGACGTTTAGAACCATCGCCTGCTGCTGGAACTCCATTGTGTACTCTTGAATTGTCTGATTGAATCTTTGGTGCAAGCTGTACCACTTGTATCAACGCTCTTCAAGGAACCCCACTGGATAGAATTGCTTCCTGAGTAGCTCCTTGAACTTGCTCCACGACACCGCCTTCTTCTCCTGCCTACAGTAGGATTTCTACCACGTCAACACGTGCCCCGAAAGCGTCAAAGTCACGAACACAATCTTTTTTTTGGATGAATATCTGTAGAGAGTGAAATACATCTCAATACGCTCGATCCAATCATCGAGCTTCTCCACATTGATACTCCCATCATAAACAGGAATCTCCACCTTGAAATCGATTTTCAAGTTCTGGTAGTAATTCTTACCCTCTTGATGTGATGCAGTCTTAACAAACTCGACCTCCTCCTCAGAATCAGTTTCCTCGCCCTCTCCATCAGACTCCTCGAGCTTGTTCTTACCCTTCGAAGAAGATTCTTCCTTTTTGTCATTTCCATTGATGAGACCTACAAGCTGACCGAGTGTAGAACCGATCGTCTCGATCTGATTTTCCATCGCATCAAGCCTTGTTGAATTATCCCCTTAAGTCATCTTCTCCTTCCTTAATTTCTGGACTCCTTCCAATGAAATAAGGATCTCACCAAGCTTCTTATATTGCGATCGAGTAATGACCATACAAAGGTTCCCCCTTCACAGGATCTGATTGCTCTGATACCAACTTGATACGAGTTATCGTACGAGCACCTTTGATCACAGAATTATCAAAGGTGGGTTGAGAAGAAAATAGTAAGAACACAAGAACAATTCAGTAGTGGTGAAAGAAAATACCTTCTCTAGATTATGAGAATAAAATAGTTTACAATCTCTTACAATCTCTCTAGAATTGAAGAACAATCTCTCACAATTCTCAATTATAATCTAATCCCTCTTGATTGTTTTAAAACCCTAAAACAATCCCTTTTATACGTGGAACAACGTGGATGGTAAAATGGTAAATAACCAAGCCCAAACCCCACAAGAATTCATGAAAAAAGAAACCCAAACGAACTAGAAAACCATTGATGAGTCGACTTATAACTGAGATGAGTCGACTCGTCCGAAACTGGACAAAACACAAAACCAGTTATGAGTCGACTCATGACTTAGATGAGTCGACTCGTTAGAGACTTGTGACAAATGGCTGGTTTTCATGAGTCGACTCATGACAGGCATGAGTCGACTCAACCTGATGAGTCGACTCATGTACATGTATGAGTCGACTCACAGGCTAAAAACTGGATGCTTCGATTCATCCGTCTCGTTCCACGCTTCAACCCGCGTTCCATTGTGTTATTTTACACCTCTATTCTCATGCTATCATGAGAATAATCTATCCTCAAGCTCCTATGATGATCACTAAGTTCCGAAGAGAAGATACACCCGTATCACGTTACAATGAAAACAAAATGATAGTCTTTTTATAAGACTCTTACATAATGAAAACAAAAAATTACAACTCTCGTCAAAACAAACACAACAGACGTTTATCTCCCGCTGCTTGCGTGAGATCTTTGCATGTGTCAGGGTTTATCCGTGGACCACCGAATGATCAGATCTAATCCGGAGTTTCGTTGATTCGCGAAGGAATCAAGAAACCAAAGTAATTATCTCGGCAACAGCGAGATAACCACTCTTCTTGAGTGATACGGGTGTATCTTCTCTTCGGAACTTAGCGATCCTCATGGGAGCTTGAGGATAGATGATTCTCATGATAGCATGAGAATAGAGGTGTAAAACAGTACAGTGAAACGCAGGAGGAAGCGTGGAACAAGACGGCGAGCAGCAGATTCGAAGAATCCAATTTTCAGCTTGTGAGTCGACTCATACATGTACATGAGTCGACTCATCAGGTTGAGTCGACTCCCGACTGTCATGAGTCAACTCACAAAATCAAGCCCTATTAGCAAAAGCTTCTGACCAGTCGACTCATCAGTTATGAGTCGACTCATAAGAGGTCATGAGTCGACTCATCTCAGTCATGAGTCGACTCATCGATGGTTTCCTGGTTCGTTTGGGTTTCTGTTCACACGAATTCCTGTTGGTTTTGGGATTGGTTATTTACCAGATTGCCATTCACGTTTGTACACCTATATAAAGGATTGTTTTAGGGTTTCTAAGGCATGAGAGGTAATTAAGAGAGATTCTAATCATTGTATTAGGGTTTAGTGAGAATTGAGAGTTTGTTCTCGATTCTAGTGAGATTGTGAGAGAGGGATTGTAATTTTTTCATACTCATAATCTAGAGAATGTATTTTCCTTCGCCTAAAACCTGAGTTATTCTTGTGTTCTTATTATTTTCTCCTCAACCCACCTTTGATAATTCCGCGATCAAAGGTGCTCGCACAGTAACTCGTATCAAGTTGGTATCAGAGCAAATCAGATCCGGCAAAGGGGCATCTTGTGTATGGTCCTTACTCGATCCCAATACAAGAAGTTTGGCGAGATCCTTATTTCATTAGAAGGAGTTCAGGATTTAAGGAAGGAGAAGATGTCTGAAGCAGATAATTCAGTGAGGATTGATTCATTAGAGAAGCAGATCGAGACGATAGGGTCGACGCTCACAAAACTCGTTGGTCTCATCCAAGGAGGGAGCGAAAAGGGAGAATTTTCTTCTAAGTCTAAGAAGAAACCTATCGAGTCCGGTGGAGAGAGTGAGCTTTCAGGCTCTAACGAGGAGGACGAGACCGTTAAGGCTGCGTTGCATCAAGGGGGTAAGAATTCTTACCAGAACTTGAAGATTGAGTTCAAGGTGGAGATTCCTGTTTATGATGGGAGTGTTGATGTCGAGAGGCTTGATGACTGGATCGAGCAGATAGAGACGTATTTTACTCTTTATGGCTACTCGTCAAAAGAGAAGATTGTGTTCGCGACATTAAAGCTTTTAGGATATGCGTTGACGTAGTGGAAATCCTACTGCAAGCAGGAGAAGAAAGCGGTGTCGTGGAACAAATTTAAGGAGTTACTGAGAAAGCAGTTCTACCCGGTGGGATTCCTTGAAGAGCATTGGTACAAGTGATACGGCTTGCGCCAAAAGGTCAATCAAACCGTTCAAGAATACACCACGGAGTTCCAACAGCAGGCGATGGTCCTCAACATTGTGACAGAGAAATATTCCGTGTTTATGAAGTATATGGCGGGATTGAGTGATCACATCCGGAAGGAGATGAAGTTGTTCACGGTCGAGACTATTACAGAGGCGAGCGTGAAGGCCATTGCCATTGAGGGCAGGCAAAAGAAGGGCAACGAGGCAAAAGAAGATGCGAAGCAAACGGGTGGTGAGTCTAGTGGTTCCAAGCACAAGGAGAGGCAGAAGGGTGATCCAGGGAAAGCAGGGCTGATTTGTAGTCATTGCGAGAAGACAGGACACGAAGCTGATCGATGCTGGGAGAAGTATCCTCATCTGAAGCCAAGAGGGTTGAAGGGGAAGGAGGAGAAGAAGGTATACATGATAGCTTAAGGTCCGAAGGAAGTTCCTGGGATGACAGAGCCCAATAACAGTCTCAACCTTATGGTGGGAAAACAGGCCACGAAAGAGGACGAAGACCTGAGGGAGCAGCTCTTTGTTCTTAAGTTACAAGTGAAGACCAGTTTGGTTAATGTCATTGTTGATTCGGGCAGCGAGAAGAATTTGATATCCGAGGCATTGGTTCAGAAGCTGGGTCTGAAGACGGTCAAGCATCCGAATTCCTATCCATTGGGGTGGATTCATAATGAGGAGAAACTAAGTGTAGTTGATCAATGCACTGTCAGATTTGCGCTCCATGAGTCGTATATTGCCGAGGTCACATGCGACGTCGTTCCATTGGATGTTTGTCAGATTATACTGAGCAATCCGTACTTATGGGATAGATATGCGATCTACGAGAGGCGGGCTCAGGAGTACACCTTCACTAAGGATGGTGTAAGGTTCATATTTCGTTCGGCATCTCTTCCGAGGGAGACAAGCTTGGGGACGGTGACGCGAGTGAAGAGACTAGTGAATGCAAGCAAGAAGTTTGTCTCGCTGTGCATTAGACTTCCAGAAAAGCCATCGACAAAGGATTGTAACTTAGAGCGAACGGTGACTACGACAAGACGTGGGATGAATAAGTTGTTTCCGATCGGACGTCGAGACCGGATTCCTAGCAAGACCAGATGGTGCAGAAAAGATGGAGGAGCTCGAGAGTTTCCTCAGCAAAAGTTCTAACTTGAACGGGACTTTAAGTTCTTAAAGAGGGGACCCATGATACGGGTGTATCTTCTCTTTGGAACTTAGCGATCCTCATGGGAGCTTGAGGATAGATGATTCTCATGATAGCATGAGAATAGGGGTGTAAAACAGTACAATGGAATGCGGGAGGAAGCGTGGAACGAGATGACGAGCAGCAGATTCGAAGAATCCAATTTTCAGCTCGTGAGTCGACTCATACATGTACATGAGTCGACTCATCAGGTTGAGTCGACTCCTGACTGTCATGAGTCGACTCACGAAATCATGCCCTGTTAGCAAAGTTTTGACCAGTCGACTCATCAGTTATGAGTCGACTCATAAGAGATCATGAGTCGACTCATCGATGGTTTCCTGGTTCGTTTGGGTTTCTGTTCACACGAATTCCTGTTGGTTTTGGGCTTGGTTATTTACCAGATTTCCATCCACGTTTGTACACCTATATAAAGGATTGTTTTAGGGTTTCTAAGGCATGAGAGGTAATTAAGAAGATTCTAATCATTGTATTAGGGTTTAGTGAGAATTAAGAGTTTGTTCTCGATTCTAGTGAGATTGTGAGAGAGAGATTGTAATCTTTTTATACTCATAATCTAGAGAAGGTATTTTCTTTCGCCCAAAACCTGAGTTATTCTTGTGTTCTTATTGTTTTCTCCTCAACCCACCTTTGATAATTCTGTGATCAAAGGTGCTCGCACGACAACTCGTATCATTGAGATCGTAGCTAGGTACGATCTCAAGGGAAGGAACCGGGCTATGGATCTGACGAACTCTCCTTCTTTATGGTGAAGAACTCGATCTGATCTCCTCCTCTTTGAAATTCGAGGTTCTTCAGTCTCCAATTCAGCAGGGCTTTGCCGACGCTTGAGAATTTTAGATCTGTACAAATGAAGGCCCTAAGGCTATATTTATAGGCTTTGGGACCTCTATTTTCGGATAAGAACAACCGATTCACTCTTATTCTTAGTTGCAACCACTTTATCACGTTCTTGGATGATATTAGATCAGTTAAAACAAATTCAGGTCGTTAACGGTTAAAAAACGGCTCAAAACTACGTAAAATAGTTTTTTAGGGTCTGGGACACCCGCGGTGTCTCGGCCTCGGCCGAGACACCTCTGGTGTCTTGGCCTTGGCCAAGACACTTGCGGTGTCTCCGCTAAGGTCCATGGCACTGTTTCGCCCGTCCCGTCCGTTTCCATCGTATTTTCGTCGTCCGAACTCAAAATTGTGCGATTCAGGATGCGTCAGAAAGCTGACGAGAAGATCTATAAGATTTCATGGTTGAATCATACATGGAGTAGATGGAACATGAGAGGCGCTTCATTTTTCATAAGCAACGCGTAGCTCCCGATTGGTTCGTACATTCGTTATTATGTAGTTCCGTTGCTTCACACGGTTCGTCGACTTACTTCATGCACTCATCAACATCAATTAAGCTTCTGTGACTCGAATAGTGATATTCATCGTCTTCTCTCTATCTCGAACTGCGTACGGGAACCTATAGACATTTTTATACGCATACAGATACCCCCTCTAAAGTGTTGCAGTCTCGTTTCTTTTATAGAAGAGCCTGAAATACTTTGGATGTGATCGGTCCTACCTTCAGTTGGTGTGAAAGGACCTGTAATTGGCTTTAATTCTTGACTTCTTCGATTTTCAGTCTATTTTGATAAATAGCTGAAGTTATTCCGGCGCTGCGTTTATTGTCTGGTCATCGTCGGAGTCTCGAATCAAAATTGGTGAGTTGGTTTTGGCTCGTGTCATTGAGTTGACTTTGAACTGATTATCTTCATCAGAAATTCATATCTGAACTTTGGGATTGATCGGAGGTTACGTGTTGACCGGTGTTGACTTTCACCGCAACGCGTTGGTCGATGTTTACCTAGGGCTACGCGTTGACCGGTGTTGACCTAGGGTTTTGCATTGACCGTGTTAACTTTTATCACAATGCGTTGACCGATGTTGACACAGTTTATACTCGTACGTTTGCTTGAGTCTACACAGTTTAATCTCTTAAGGTGTTGGAGCATGGCGATCCCAAATGTTAGGGCTACAGGAAAAACTATTAAAACTAATTCATCTGCATGAATGGATCTTATCCTGAAGTTGTCGGATGCACAAGTCACGAGACCAACTAATGGTGCTGGTGCGTCAATGACTCTCACATGTATAGGATTTTTAGCAAACCCTCAGCCATCAACGGGTTTGATGAGTCTTTACCGACTACCGTTTGAGTCGGGCGAGCATACAGATTGTTTAAGTCCGTTCCGTATGTAACGTTGTGCTAAAAGAGTTAACTCTTTTAGTGCTACGATATTGAATACTTAGACTTCATCTTTCTTACGGGAATAGACTACCCGACAATGCGTGTTAAACGCTAACTTATCATTTCTTAGGATTCGGGATAAAAGTCTCTAGATTTATATTCTGGTGTCTTTTTCACTCGACGAAAGACTAAACCGGCAACGCGTATTAGGCGTAGGTTTATCTCTATTTAGGAGTTGAGATAGAGTTCCCCGCGTGTGTAAGGCGCGGATTTTGGCGTTATTAATAATGGCCTGTACAATGTTGAATATGTGGGCTTTTGTCTTTTTTACGGTCGAGGACTAACCGGTAACGTGTGTTAGGCGCTGACTTATCCCTACTTAGGCTTCGGGATAAAATTCCCTAGATTTGGATTCTGGTGTCTTCTTCACTCGGTGAAAAACTAAACCGGCAACGCGTGTTAGGCGTTAACTTATCCATACTTAGGATTCGGGATAAAATTGCTCAGATTTGGATTATGATGTCTTCTTCACTCGGTGAAAGACTAAACCGGTAACGTGTGTTAAGCATTGACTTATCTCTACTTAGGCTTCAGGATAAAATTCCCTAGATTTGGATTCTGGTGTCTTTTTCACTCGAGGAAAGACTAAACCGGTAACGCGTGTTAGGCGTTGACTTATCCCTACTTAGGATTCAGGATAAAATTCTCCAGATTTGGATTCTGGTGTCTTCTTCACTCGGTGAAAGACTAAACCGGTAACGCGTGTTAGGCGTTAACTTATCCCTACTTAAGATTCAGGATAAAATTCCCCACGCGTGTAAGACGCGGATTTTGGGAGTTCAAAAGTAGTGTCTTCTCTTGGGGCAAAGACGAACCTGATATTGGAGAGGAAGAATTTTATATTCTATCTCAAGTTGTAAAAGAAACTCAAAGTAGGATCTCCACTTCGAGAATCTGAAGAGTGAAACTAAGAGTAGGATCTCCACTCCGAGAATCAAAAAGATTTGGATAATCCTAACTGTCCGAAGGTTTGATTACCGAACTAAAGGTAAATTTTTTATTTATCGAGAGTGAATTATGGTTTTGGCCCTAACTGTAGGAAGGTTTGACTAAGCGGGAGTTTGAGGTGACCCTAACTGTAGGAAGATTTGATCACTCGATTTGAAAGTTAACCTCTCGTTTATGGAAGGAATCGAGAGGAGGTTTTGGCTTTGACCCTAACTGTAGGAAGGTTTGACCAAATGGGGGGTTTGAGTGATCCTAACTGTTTAAAAGTTTGATCGTTCAATTTGCGGACCTCTCGTTCATGGAAAGAATCGAGAGAGCATTTTGATTATGGTCCTAACTGTTTAAAGGTTTGACCAAGTAGGAGTAAAAGTATAAATCACAGTGGGGGTGTTGACTTGTATGAATCACTCAGTGGGGGTTTTTGATGTCAAATGATGAGATCTTGACACGAAGGGGATTTGACAATCGTAATAGACCGTTCGAGTTAAAATTTTTAGTGCTGTGTCAGTACTTTAACAGTGAGAGTTTAGTGTTTATCACTTTGTTTGTAATGACCGGGTTATCCCTAAGAATATTACATGTAATATTCTTTCGGGAACTTCGCATTACATGAATTATCCACCCCCAGCTTTCTTTGTAAAACTGGGTCCAATGAGGAGCACATTGTCCTCAGTTGCATGTTCGGGTTATCTTTAAGAATATAAGATTCTCTAGGAACTTTCCGTCAAAGGTAGAAAATAGTTTAGACTCATATACCTATTGGAGTATTGAGAAGCAGTTTATACTCGTATACTCTTCGGAGTGCATCGTTCTCATTTGGCTTATCCTAACGTTATGACGCCGGCTTCAACCAAAGTTTGGATGCTATTCTTGAGAACGAAGTAAGCCTTGGTGGGGTGAAGGATCCTCCTGTGGTACGCACAGTACTTTGGATTCGAAGTATTATCAGATTCCTCCTAATTTGCGATAGGTGGTAGCTTGATCTTGTTGTTTTTAAGGAGGGATTCAAAAATAGCTGGAACGTCTTCGTCCTTGAAGGAGTACTCTTTTTGGAGTCTCGGGTCCGAAGTCTTTTGCTGTCTCCGGAGTTGTTGCTGTGATGTCTAATTACCATTTACAGCAAGTGCATGTGCCTTCCCTTTGCCACGGGAGACGAAGCCTTAGTTCGGAGAGTTAGTCGTTGGTTGGTCTCTCTCGGCTTTCTTCCTTCTGAGGAAGCGTTCATCCTGTTCTCCGTGCACCTTTAGCTCTTTCCAAGTATTGGACGGTTCTACTCTCATAACTTCCAAGATATCAATGGATAGGTTGTTATGATAGGTTTGGAGGATGAAGTCCTCTGTGACTGGATCTCGACAATTCATCGCTTTATTTCGAAAGCGCTTGATGAAGTCGTCGACCATCTCTTCGTCTTCCTGTTTCTCCTCAAAGAGTGTCCTAATTGATACCTTGGTGTCATCATCAAAGAAATTATCGAGGAATAAGCTTTCCATGTTATCCTAACTGTTGATGCTTCCTGGTTTGAGACGGTGGTACCAATCGAAGGCAGACCTGCGAAGGGTGCCAACGAATAACCGAACCATCAAAGGCTCGTTGCCAGAGATCACTCCCAAGTGGGACTTGGAGTAGATCAGATGCTGAGTGGAGAGCCTTTCCCCTCGAATGGCGTGAAGTTGATCAAGTTAAACTTCATCGGGTATGGGATCAACTCCCACTCTCTCGGGTAAGGACACAGAATACCGGTCTTCTTCACCTCTCGAGCAGACATCAGATCATTGATTTTGCTCTCGAGGTCTTTTATCTTTTCGTCCTCGTCTGCATCATGCTTTGGACGATTTATGAGAGGAACAATGCGACCACCCGACATTGTCTTTGGTGGGACCACCCCCAGCGTTGTTGTCTTTAGTGGAGCCACCCCAGCGTTTTGGTCAGCCGGATGGTTGTTTTCATCGAGGTGTTCATCCGCATATGAATCTCTACTTGCTTGGTTAGCAATGTTACGATGGTTTGATTCACCAATTTGATTGGACAAAGCCCGAATCTGTTGGTCATGTTCTTCCTTCATCCGTATCATGGCCATTTCCAATTCGAACTTGAAGTTCTCTTTTTTGCTTAGCCAAAGCATCCTCGATGATTTTGGCCATTTGCTCAGTGTTGATCATAAGCGCATCGCGGGATTGTCTTGGGCTGCATACAGTATTATCAGAAGCGATTACAGAGTTGGCATCTGATGCTTCATCATCCGAGGATAATCCCTTCTGCATTCTTTGATAATCCCTTTGTCTAATGGTTCCCGATCGCAACCGGGTTAGACGATGCGATATGAACGGGTCAGAACTAGAAGGTCGAGTTGACTTTCCTCTATCAGTCATGTTAATTATGACTTTTGGAAGTTCGTCATCTTGAATGGCTGATCGTTTCTTACGGAAACGTCTTGGCTTAGCATGCGATGCTTTATAGGAAAGCCTTTGGAATACCGAGACCCTCTGTGGAGCGGTCTTGGGGCAGCTACACGCTGATAATACTGTCCTGATAATTTTGGTACACGGACAATAAAAGTCCGTTTCCCGGGTATCTCTCTTTTGAGATCTGTTCGTACCCCTTGCCTGATAGTACAACTCATCGACATGATGACCGGAGTTATCTATCGTGTGTTGGCACAACTTCTCAGGTATAACGTCATCGTCTGACAAATGCGTTTCCTTCTGAGGAATTGTTGCCTTGTTGGTGTTCTCAAGAGTCACGCGTTTAGAGCTACGCCATTGTGGGCGCGGGACCTCAACGGGCTCTTGGACGTCGACTCGTAGTCTGATGCGGTAGATTACTGGAATTTTCTCCTTATGAGAAGGCTTTATATTGTCATGAGGGCGCGTGCGACCCCCAGCTCGTTGAGTTGCTCGGGGTTTATTCACCGGGTCCAAGCGTTCTTTAATAAAAGTTTTGCCTCGATATTCGTGTAAAGGACCCAGGCGATCCTTCAACGAAATTCTAAATCTGGAGAGATCTACACTGCCGTAGGGTTCCATTGGAGGCGTGGGAGCGGAATGAGTGGGATCAGGTAGAGGCGCCTTAACTGCCTTCGGTGCAGTTTTAGGCGTTGTCTTGGGTTTTGACACCCAAACCTGCTTAGATCGTGGTGGCTTTCTGACCACCTCTTCCTTTTACAATTCTTGTGCCTTTCGTTCAAGGATCTGGGCATGTGCAAGAAGTACGCAGCGCTCCTCGAGAGTAGAACGGGTTCGTTTGATACGAACCCATTTGTTAATCGGAGGTTAGGAGGAGGATCCCAACGCTTGTTGTGGTGATAGCTTAGCCACTTGGCGCTTTCTCAACTTCAGATCCGCTTGGTAGCAGGGCCCATCCACTTGCTCCAAAGCCTTAGCAAATTGGCGGGCGAGACGTTGGCGGCGCCTTTGACGATCCCTCTTCGATAAAGTTAGCGCACCTTCAGCAGTCAACTCCTTAATGGAGGCGGTGTCCGGATCTTCAATTTTGACTTCATCGGACGCTGGCGGATCGTTGCGAGGCATAACTGTAGCAGCGGTAGTGGGGAGATCGCCTTCTTGGGTCTTCAGATCTGAAGACCAACGGATCTTTCGGGACGAGGAGACCTTCCTGCACTTACGAGGAGAGACGGATCTGGAGGAGGAGGAGGAGACGTACTCCTCGAACTTCTATTGGTCGAACTCGTATTCGACCTCTTCAGCCATGAGGATCTTGATCGTCGGCTGCGGTACTACAGCCTCCGCAGAGAGGCTGTAGGCTCCCACTGTGGTTGCCAGCTTGTTTCGGTCAAAAATTAGTTTCTTCATTAAGGTATTCATTACAACTTTAGTCGTTATAATGAAAATAAAAAGATAGTCTTTTTATAAGACTCTTACACAATGAAAATGAAAAATTACAACTCTCGTCAAAACAAACACAATGGATTTTTATCTCCCGCTGCTTGCGTGAGATCTTTGCCTGTGTCGGGGTTTATCTGTGGACCACCGAACGATCAGATCTAATTCAGAGTTTTATTTATTCACGAAGGAATCAAGAAACCGAAGCAATTATCTCGGCAATAGCGAGATAACCACTCTTCTCGAGATCGCAGCTAGATACGATCTCAAGGGAAGGAACCGGGCTATGGATCTGACGAACTCTCATTCTTTATGGCGAAGAACTCGATCCGATCTCCTCCTCCTCTCTGAAATTCGTGGCTCTTCAGTCTCCAATTCAGCAGGGCTTCGCCGACGCTCGAGAATTCTAGATCTGTGCAAATGAAGGCCCTAGGGCTGTATTTATAGGCTCTGGGACCTCTGTTTTTAGATAAAAATGACCGATTCACTCTTATCCTCAGTTGTAACAACTTTATCATGTTTTTGGATGATATTAGATCAATTGAAACAAATTCAGGTGGTTAACGGTCAAAAAACGGCTTAAAACTACGTAAAATAACTTTTTAGGGTCTGGGACACTCGCGGTGTCTCGGCCACGGCCGAGACACTTGCGGTGTCTCCGCTAAGGTCCGGGGCACTGTTTCGCGCGTCCCGTCCGTTTCCACCCTATTTTTGTCGTCTGAACTCGAACTGCGCGATTCAAGATGCGTTGGAAAGCTGACGAGAAGATCTAAAAGATTCCATGGTTGAATCATACATGAAGTAGATGGAACACGAGAGGCGCTTCATTTTTCATAAGCAACGCATAGTTCCCGATTGGTTCGTACCTTTGTTATTCTGTAGTTTCGTTGCTTCACACGGTTCGTCGACTTACTTCATGCGCTCATCGATGTCAATTAAGCTTCTATGACTCGTATAGTAACGTTCATCGTCTTTTCTCTATCTCGAGCCGCATGCGGGAACCTATAGGCATTTTTAGACGGCTACAGACAGCGCATGCTTTTCACAGCCTTTCACCACAACATCCTAACAGTCTATTGATCCTAATAGAATCTTCATTTGAATGCACCAGTTTTCATAATTTTCCTTGGTGAGTTTAGGAGAAACAAATAGGATTATTCCATTGGAACTCATCTTAGCTCCAATACCAATTTGATAACAGTATTTTGCCGAGGATAAACAATTTGGAGGAGGATAAAACTATTCTATTAAATTTTTTCTTTTTTCTTTTCTTGACTACTTTCAACTTACAAGCCATACATATATATACTATAATGACTCGTAGATTTCCTAACAAGGACTATTGAATTTTCCAACAACATTCATGCATCTACAAATTCATGCATCTATATATTCATCTACAAATAAGCATGGTCGTTCCACAAGGCCAACGACCCTCTTGGATCTCTAGATATCATGGATTTGAAGAAGTGATTGTCAATCGCTGACATTGTCGTGTTTTGGATGGAAGGTGGTGGCGGAAGTGGAAGCTTTAGGGCATGAGAGGAGGACTAGAGCTGTGAACAGAGAAAAAAACTAAAAAATGAGCCACTGGAATGGATTTTTGAAGATGATTTGAATGATATATGATCAAGCTCTTACAATCTATCTATAGATATAAGGCCTTTTATTTTTCATATAAGAGTGGGTTAAATCTTAGTTGTTTGCAAGTAAAGAATAATCAAAGGATGGGTCCCCAGTAAACCCACTTTTATGAATTAGAGCCACCAATATTCATCAATAACTAAAACGTACGTAGACACAATGTCATGGAAGGTGAAGATGTCTCTCCTCCGCAACACTAGAAGACAATGACTAACTTTGACTGGGGACAGAGAGATCCCCCTACCCCCACCCCCCACACACACAAAAGAAAATGGTTGTGAAACTCCAGGAACTATTTTTGTAACTTCAAGTTGATCTATGTACTTTCCATTAAAGGTAACTAGATCTAGGATGATAGCCCCATTTTAAAAAAATAAAAAATACTAAAACCGTCTAGGATGCATCCTAGACGGAATTTCCGTCTAGGCTATTCCCTAGACGAAAATTTTTCGTCTAGTTTAAAAGCATCCTAGACGGAAAAAATTCCGTCTAGGATGTGAGATTTTCTACTAGTGAGAATTTGATTTAAGTCTTCATTTACACCCGATTTTACTATGACAAGATCTACTACAATAATATGTGTATTGAAGTTGGCCCTTACTAGCTTTAACATTGAGAAAGAATTAATGTCGCTTCACAAGAAGTGGAAATATGAAGATTGAGACCAGATATTATGGGGACCGATCAGATCAGCACATTGAGTAGAGACCAAGTAGCACAAAAAAAAAATCAATAGGAATTGGTTTGGTCATTTCTAAACTCAAATATATATGACGCCAAGAAGATTCACTTGAGAATCACTAGGAGGGCTGTGATACCCTAAGATTTAGTTCCATATCGGATACTGAGTAAGTGATTAAATGGTTTAAATGATGGGTGTTGAGAGCCAAGTGTAAAATTTTCTAGCCAATTTTGGCAGTGGATTAAGCCAAACCACGTGTTGCTCTCCGTGGATCTCAGGACGACGTACATCGCGCCAATGGGATCGCGGGCCCGGGGCGTGACAAGGGCAAATTAGCAAAAGCAAAAACTTTGTTTTATCGACAATGTCCACTGATTCTTGTTACAAGAATTTGATGTCATCAATTGCAAGTAAATTAGTCAGCAACTAAGATGATGAAAAAATTTCAAATTTGAAGACAATGTTAGGAATCTTGACCCCAAGATTAGTTTATTTTGATGATAACAAATATTATATGTTGTGTGTATTATGTGCTAACATTTGTTTTACAGTATCAGAGCTATATCAACAATTATATTCAAAGAGATACTCAAGACATAGATGAGTTCAGGGCAAAATGAAGCAAAGAAGAAGATATACTTTATTGTCAAAATGTAATTTTATATTTTCTTTACTTAGAAATTTGTACAAGCCTTGATCACTCACACACATGCATACACATAGTGTTAGAACACACTAACACATGCTTAGTATG
The DNA here is from genome assembly GCA_022839385.1 of Asparagus kiusianus. Taxonomy (NCBI): domain Eukaryota; kingdom Viridiplantae; phylum Streptophyta; class Magnoliopsida; order Asparagales; family Asparagaceae; genus Asparagus; species Asparagus kiusianus. Next base: position 544,752 of record BQKN01066823.1, read on the forward strand.
TTGGTTAACAATAGAAATCCCATATGCTAGCCATTAGAGTTTATAGATATTGAGTAAGTTTTAAAATATTTTATTTATACCCCTTATCTGTTCGAATCTGAAAAAACTCAAAAGTTCAAAGTTGTAGATCTCTTCAAGAGCTTTCCAACAAATCTTAAGTCACCTCATTCCGATATCATATGAGAAAGTTACAGTTAAAATACTGAACACAGAATTCCAGAATCTGTGAGTTTACAGTGTAGTTGACTACTATGCCTTGTAGTCGACTACTAAGCAATTTTCTGACTTCACAGAGTCTGTTTAGACTCAGTGTAGTCGACTACTATGACTTGTAGTCAACTACAGATGTAGTTTTTTCAGATTTCAGGTTTTGAATAAGTGTCTGTTTATAGCCGTTTTGTGGACGTTAATTGGGTTTAAAATTATGTCATTTCAGAGGCTATAAACAGATTTAAACATCAGAAAACAAGTACTAAGTTTTGCACTTATAAGATTCACATATTGTGCAAATTAACTCTCTAAACTTTTAGTTTTTTAATCTGTTTTTTCCATAAAAGAGAGTTTCTGATATTGCCTTTGTTCCTATCATTATTAGAGCTTGTTTAGGCAATATTCAGAGAGTTAAAAAATCCTAAGCCACTGATGCACTTCACTACACATTCAAGGCTTATAGGATCAATTGTGTTCTTACTTCAAAAAAGATTTCTCTCGGGTTTGAGAGGGTTGATCTCTTGGTTTAGAGATTGGGTTGCAATTGGCATGGTCTTATCAATTGGATTTGCAATCTGCATGGTCTTGCAAATTAGTCAGGTTTGCTTTTGATTTTGTAAGGTTTCAAAATCATAGTGGAAACTCTCAAGCGGAATTTGTTTGGAGACTGGATGTACACCAGGGAGGTGGAACCAGTATACATGCTTGTGTTTGTGATGTTTATTTTCTGAGATTGTCATTCTTTCTTTGCAATTTATAATCTACTTTGCAAACTCACCCTCTAGTGTTTAAGTGTAAAGCTTCCGCAGATTTTTATAAGAGCGCACTCTATTCTTAAGGGTCACGATCCTACACTTGGTATACATAAGCAAAAACAGGACCCTACAGACAGTAGGTAAAGCCTCTAGATAACAAACCAGAGCTTCTACATTTCTTTTTCTGACCACCTTATCCAACAATATCCAGGACTATCAACATTTTTAATAGTAACAAACAGTTGTTGATTTGCTGCAACAGCGAAAGATGGACCTTCACCTTTCTTTATGGCATTCTCCAATGACATCTCCCATCTCAGTTTGCTCCTCTCGAGTCTCGAAGTTACTTTGGCAAAAGATGCCAAGTCCAAGCATGGAACCTGCACACTCTATAACTCTTAAGCCATTCATAGTCTTTGTCGGCGTTGTCAGCATTCTCTTTACGATCTCCATACACTTCTGAATATTACGGCCTTCTACAAGAATAATTACAGTAGGTAAAATCTCTTTGTAGTAATCAGCTCCCATAAATTAATTACAGGAATCGCCAAAGTAACTATGAAAAGCATAAATAGAGATGCTTCAACCTCAATGCTTGAAAGAAAGAACTCGATGAGAATTACTCCCTCCAATCAAGAGTAAAAGTAGGAGTGAGAGATTGATCTAAATAACTTACGAGAATTTCAAAATCTAATAGTAATTTCAAGAATTTTAGGTGATCAATTTGTCTCTAATTGCTATTTTCACTCTCAGTTTGAGGGTTTCAAAATAATTTAAGATTTGAGGGACTAATTAACAATAAACTTAGTGATGTCGGGGATTCAAACCGATGCTTTGAAGTACTAATTTTATAATATGAATAATGCATAAGGGAATAATATCGAGGGCTTTGCTACAGAGACCCAAAATATGGAACCAATAGGGGGGACAAGTGAGGTGTCCCCCACCTATTGGATAATGAGTTGGTCATCATTAATGATGACCAACTTATTATCCAATAGGTGGGGGACACCTCACTTGTCCCCCCTATTGGCCTCATATTTTGGGTCCTTGAGGAATTTCTCTAATATAGACGAAACTCATACTTATAAACATAATAAAAGGTACAACTACGATTCCTCATCATGGCCAAACACGGCATAATGAAGTAAAAGAATGCCCAGAAATGCCAAAACAAGATCGCTGATATAAAAGGCCATTCATAGAACAAAAAGGGTTGCAGGAGAAACAACCGGAAAAAGATTTATAATAATAGATAAATCTCTATGTTCATCCCTCTTACAGGCAAAAGGTATACTTCCAGAGTCCAGACAATCCAAATCTACTGAGTACAAAGAAACCACTATGAGAACATATATAAAAACAAGTTAATCCCTCTTATTGTCGCTATAAATCTCTATGTTCTTGATACCATTTGCCTGCTTCAATACATTCTCTATCTCCATTCCTCTACCGTAGTTTCCTCGAGCAGACAATGCCGGTCCTGAGTATGGAGATTATAAACAAGTGTAAATCAATGACATTGCAAGGAAATCAATGATATTAACAAATTTCTTAAGGCTTAAAACTTGGAAGATATCACCAGCATCTCTATGCAAAAACATTAGTACTTTATGGCTGCAACAATCTCTAGGAATAAGAACTCTATGCCCATCCCATACTCTATTTCTAATAACATGTACATATGCAACTAAGGTAGCATAGCATAAAGATAAACTGAGAAATTCTGCGGACAAAAAAAATAACAACAACAACGATGGTTGACCGCATGAATTCTTTCTTCCGTCAACATTTATTTAGGGGGCAACTTAATTAAATTACTAATGTGTGAGCAGAGGGAATTTCAACAGGAATTCTCTTTAACACCCAAAAAAATACACACATGGGTGTTGTTAGGAACCATTTTCTTCCACTTAGTAATAAAAACCACTTTCACTTTGGTTACTAATATATAAGCACAGAGAATTTCAACAAGAATTTATCTATAACACGCAACAATGCTAGTGGTTTAATACAATAATTAAAGCACTATCAACCTGTTATCTTTCACCATCCCATCCCTCCAGAATATTAATTTTGATGTTGGTAACTATTTACAATGCATAGGCTGTTAGCTTTTGTTTCATTATCTTTCTGTTGCTTGAGGGGTTTCATGTGTCTGAAGTAAATAATATTGCTCAGGTAAATGATCATTTGGTTAATGGATTTTCATCGACCAAAAAAAAATGAAGCTGAATGTATGGAATTCAATAGGATTACCCTACAGTATACTAGTGCAATTTTTTTCCCTTTTATGTAGCTTACATTTAAGGATCATTCCACAATTAAATATTTGCAATTAAAATTACCATAATGACTAAGCAGTATATTTCAGTAGAAACTATCCATAATAAATTGGCTATCCTCACTTAAATCAACCATCATGATCGATCAAATTAATTTCAGTAGGAATTTTGTGTGTGAATTTTATTTGTGTGTGTGTCACATGCATAGCACATTCCCATACCAATGTTTGT
>BQKN01066823.1:573232-606994 GCA_022839385.1 Asparagus kiusianus
GTAATGAATGCAGCAATGAATACAGCAACTTTTTCCGCAAACAAGCTACCCACAAAGGTGGGCCCCACAAGAAGAAAACTCAAATTAGGTGGCCGCCATTGTTGAGAATTTATGAAGGATGTGGGTCTCAAAAAAATTTTATTATTAGTGACGGGTCCCACTGATAATATTTTATTTGTGCATAGTATTTCCCAAACACTATAAATAGGGTCTAAACTATTCAGGAAAATTCATCCCTAGAAACAACTCTCATAGAAGAGTAAGAGAGAAAACATAGAGAGAGTTTATGAGAGTTCTTGGAGTGTATCTTGATCAAGAGAGAGTGTTCTCTTAGATCCAATTCTTTTGGAATATAAAAGAACTGAGCATCGTCGTTGCACCGTGGAGCAGCTCCGAAGGATTGAACCACGTATATCTGTGAGTACTGTGATTGATTTTGTGCCTTTATTCTGTGTTTTTTGTGTCTCCGTTTAAGGCGTTCTTGTTGGTGTGTACCCTAACAAAGTGTAGGATGCATTAAAATGAAGAGATTATAGCTAGATATGTCTATGTGGTCTATGAACTCTTACCTAGAGATAAGGAGAGGAAATGTCATAGACAGTTACAGATCACAAGAAGAGAGAAAGATGCATAAAAAGACATTTACATCCCAATTATCACTAGTAAAAAAACGAGCAACCTAGACGGAAATTTCCGTCTAGGTTGCTCCAAATCCCGTCTAGGTTGGTTCACCTAGACGGAATTCCGTCTAGGTAGTTCCGTTTATTTTGAATCCGTCTAGATTGGTTTAAACTAGACGAAATTCCGTCTAGAGTGATAAACCTAGATGGAAGTCAACCTAGACGGAAATCTGTCTATGTTGGAAACCTAGATGCATTTCCGTCTAGGTTGCCAACCTAGACGAAAATCCGTCTCTGTTTCTAACCTGATGAGGAGCCAAGGGCTTGGTTGCCGACTGAGAAGTTGTTGTGCCTTAGGCTTATCTTGATGAGGAGCCAGGGTCTTGATATTCGATTGAGAAGTCGTTGTACCTTAGGCTTATCCTGATAAGGAGCCAAGGTCTTAGTGACCGACGGAGAAGTCGTTATGCCTTGGGCTTATCCTTATGAGGAGCCAAGGTCTTGACCATGATGATCGATGAGAGCCTGAGGAATCGACCACCAGTTGTGCCTTGGGCTTACCCTGATGAGGAGCCAAGGGCTTTGTTGTTGACTGAGAAATCGTTATGCCTTGAACTTATCCTGATGAGGAGCCAATATCTTGATATTCGACTGAGAAGTTATTGTGCCTTGGGCTTATCCTGATGAGGAGCCAAGGTCTTGGTGACCGACTGAGAAGTCGTTGTGTCTTGGGCTTATCCTAATGAGGAGCCGAGGGCTTGGTTGCCGACTGAGAAGTCGTTGTGCCTTGGGCTTATCCTGATGAGGAGCCGAGGTCTTTCAAATCCGACTCAGAAGCCGAATGCCTAGAACCCTTAAGAGTTGACTAGGTCTTTGATATTTTTTTCATTGATTGTTGAAATTTGTACATCATGGAGCGCAACTTGTCAACATTTAACGTCCGAATGACGTCGAATTCTTGTTCTCCGCTCATATGTATTTTGAAGGTCGCCTTTTGCAGGGGACAAGGCTGTAGGCGTATAAAACTACTTATAGGTCCCTTAACACAGCTCGACACGGTGATTCGACAAACCAACGAACCATCGGGCGATATATCCAAGCATGTTCGTTAGACCACAACACCGAAGCCAAGTGAGACGTGACGAAGCGGATTAACGAGGTGACGAGGTTAACGAACCGCACGCGAACAACGGAATACATCCAATCGCGTGCCCAATTAAGCTAACGGGTCGATGAATCAACAAGTCATCCAACCGTAGAGTCCACCACATCAAACAAGATCTGGAGCAGACTCGAACAAATCAAGATCAAATCAAGATCGGATCCGGACTCAAACTCGAACACCGAAGCGGATTTACTGCCAAATCAAGATCCGTACTGCCAAATCAGAGTTCGGATAAACCACAAAACCGGAAAACGACAAAACGGAAAACACCTAGAGGGCTCGGCCAAAACCGAGCCACTCCTAGGTGGCTCGGCCAAAGCTGATCCACCTAGGTGGCTCGGCCAAAGCTGATCCACCTAGGTGGCTCACCGAGCCACCTAGGGGTGGCTCAGTGGCCGAGCCACCACCTGGTAGCTCGGCCAAAACCGAGCCACCAAATGGTGGATCGTGGTTCTCCGGTGGTGGCTCGGTGGTCGAGCTACCTAGGTGGCCGGCCGAGCCACCTCTTGGTGGCTCGGTGGCCGAGCTACCTAGGTGGCCGAGCCACCTAGCCAAGCCACCAGATCTGGGCCCATATCTGAGCCCAGATCTGGTTTGAAATGCCTATAAATAGAACTTGAGGGCTCATTGTTTGAAGGTTGGATTTTTTGGAGGCGAAACTCTGCTGGATTAAAGGCTCAAGACTAAAAAAGGTTGAAGCTTTGGAATCTTGGAGTTTTGGACTTTTCAGATCTGGTTCTTGGCGATCATTCATACCAAATAAGGTAGGAGTTCGAGAGAGATCAGATCTGAGATCTACACGATTATCCTCCGGATCAAAACTTGGTTTTTGATCCCGAGAAGAGTCTCGATTTTGCTTGGTCAATTTCGATTACTTCGGGCTATTATTTCCTTGGTGAAATAATCCCCTCGGCTGTTATTTCCTTCGTGAAATAACACTTGTAGATCCGACTGGATCAAGATCGTGCGGTGGTCCACGGATTAACCCCGGCGCAGGCGAAGAACCCACACAAGCAAGAGACCGCAAAACAGGATCTTGCGATTTGTTCAGGAAAGTTATAATCTTTTTAGATTTTTTTTTGATGTTGTTGTAACCGGATCTTATAAAAAGACCGGATCTTTTGTAACCGATAAACAGTTGCTCAAGGAAACAACGACTTCAATGAAAACAACAATTTTTCCCACGAACAATCTGGTGACCACAGTGGGAGCCACCGATCTCGCTGCCGAGATCGTTGCGTCGCAGCCGCGGATCTCAATCCCGGTCGAGGAGGAGGTCGAGTATGAATTCGACCAACAAAAGTTCGAGGAGTATCTGTCATCCTCGTCCGGATCCACCTCCCCTCGCAAGTCCAAGAAGTTCTCCTCCAAGAGAAAAGTCCGTTGGTATGAAGAAGTAGAGAATACCAACAAAGATCTCACCCCGATTGATGTCGAAGTTGCATCGGGTGAAGTTCCACCGACCTCCAACCAGGTCAGATCTGTTCTGACCAATCCCTCCGTCGCTGAAGGCGTAGCGACTCTTTCAAAGAGAGCCCGCCAGAGGCGACGTCAACGCCTGGCGCGGCAATTCGCAAAGGCGCTGGAGTCCACTGACGGAATCCGCTACGACGCAGATCTGAAGAACAAGAGAGGCAAACAGCCTCAACAAACAATGAATGGCAGCTCCTCCAAGTCGCCAACGAATGAATGGATCCGTGTCAAACGGAATCGTTCGATACTTGATGAGCGTATTCGCAAGCGTCGCGCACTATCAGCGCAGGCACGGCCTCAAGTCCAAGAAGCCCGTAGAAGACTGCAGAAGGAAGTGGCCAAGAAACCGCCACCAACCCGCCAAGTGTGGAGGCCGAAGTCTGAAGCGGCGATTCAGGCTAAAGAGTAACCATTGCAGCCTTCAAAGCAAGTTCAACGTCCCGAACCATCCCGAAGAAGGAGGTCAGTTTTGGAGCGCCTTGGTCCGCTTCCCGATGAGGGATGCAAAGCTCCAATCCAAAAATGTTTGGGCTCGATAAAGAAGCCCCGAACGACTCAGCATGTTGGGGGTTGCCACCACCCTCAACATGACAAGGAGTTCATGGCAACTACGCGCACCAGTTTGCGCATTGAAGTCCAGGATCCCGCCGAGAACTCACGCACACAAAGGTGTGTTTTGAGACGCGTGACTCTTGAAAGTCCAAAGAAGGCAGCTCACCCTCAGAAGGAAACATTGTCATCTGATGGTGATAGCGTTATACCTGAGAAGTCGTGCCAACACACGATAGGTTACTCCGACCTTCAAACCGACGAGTTATACTATTGTGTTGGGGTTACAAGTAAAACCAGGAAAACGAGTCCTCGAAAACTAGAAACTCAGTGCCCCTGTTCCAAACTCATTCGAGCAGTATTGTCTGAGTGCAACTGCATCAAGACAGTCCCCGAAAGAATTTCGGTTTTTGAAAGGCTCAATACCGAAATGCCAAAACCAAGGCCTAGGCGTTTCCGACAAAGAAGAACGGTAGTCGAAGATAGAGAATTTCCGAGGGTCACCACTAATATGACCAGCAAAGGGACATCGACACGGGATAATCCCGAGTTGATTCCGGAAGTACCCGGCGTGTAACCCGTCTGTAGTCTGGAGCCATCATACGAGCAACTTATGGTAGGATTCAGACAAGATTACCTTCAGAAGATGAAGAATCGGATGCCGGCTCTGCGGTCGCATCAGATAATACAGTGTCCAGCGAAGGACAACCCCGCGAGTCACTTATGATAAGCGCGGAACAAGTGGCCAAGATGCTCGAAGAAGCCATGGCTAAACAACAGGAGAGCTTCAGGTTCGAAATGCAAATGACCATGCAGAATATGAGAGAAATGCATGACCAACAAATCCAAGCACTGACAAACCAGCAAGGTGAACCAAGTCGTCGTAACCAGGTTAATCAAGAAGATGAGGACACACATGCGGATGAAGCTCATAATGCCAATAATCCTCCCGTCAATGCAGGGGGTGGTAACGAGAATGCTAACGAAAATGCAAGTGAAAGTTTAAAGATTAAAAACCTCGAGAGCAAAATCAATACGTTGATTTCCGCTCAAGAGACGAAGAAGACGGGCATTCCTTGTCCATACCCAAGAAAATGGGAATCAATCCCGTATCCGGCGAAGTTCAATCTAATTAACTTCACGCCGTTTGATGGGAAGGGTTCACCCACCCAGCATTTGATTTACTTCAAATCACACCTAGGGGTTATCTCTGGTAATGTGCCTCTGATGGTACGGTCCTTCGTTGGCACTCTTCGTGGAGCCGCCTTCGATTGGTATCGCCGCCTCAAGCCAGGAAGTGTGAATAGCTGGGACGACATGGAGACTAAATTCCTCACCAACTTCTTCGACGACGACACCGAGATATCCATCGGGTCGTTGCTTGACGAGAAACAGAAAGACGGGGAATTAGTTGATACATTCGTCAAAAGGTTCCGGAACAAGGCGATGAACTGTCGGGACCCGATCACTAAGGAGTTCATTCTCCAGACTTGCCATAACAACCTCGCATTGGACGTGTTGGAAGCAATGGGGACAGCACCGTCCAACACTTGGAAAGACTTGAAGGTGCGCGGTGAACAAGCCGAACGCTTCCTCTGAAGGAAGAAGGCCGAGAGGATCCAATCGACGACTAATCCTCCAAACTCGAACTTCGCCTCCCGTGGTAAGGGCAAGGCATCTGCAGCTGCTATTGATGCTAATCAAACGTCGCAACAGCAACCCCGAAGGCATCAAAAGACCTCGGATCCGAAACTCCAAAAAGAGTATTCCTTCAAGGACGAAGACGTTCCAGCCATCTTCGAATCCCTCCTTGAAAACAACAAGATCAAGCTACCACCTATCGTCAATCAGGAGGAAGCTGACAATACTGCGGATCCGAAGTACTACGCATACCACAGGAGGATCCTTCATCCCACCAAGGCGTGCTTTACTTTAAAGAACAGTATCCAAACCTTAGTTGAAGCCGGCGTTATAACGCTAGGGTAAGCCAGTTGAAAACGGCAACACTCCGAAGAGTATATGAGTATAAACTGCTTCTCAATCCTCCGACAGGTATAAGAGGTTAAACTGCTCCCTGATACTCCGATAGGTATATGAGTCTAAACTGTTTCCTACCGTTGACGGGAAGTTCCTGGAGAATTTTATACGTAATATTCTTAAGGATAACCCGATCATACAACCAGATGCAATGATAAACCCAGTTTCACGAAGAAGCTGGGGGTGGATTATTCATGTATCATGAAGTTCCCGAAAGAATACCACGGGTGATATTCTTAGGGATAACCTGATCATTACAAACACTAAACCCCCACTGTGATTTATATGAGTCAACACTCCCGTTGTGATTTGTACTCTCACTCTCACTATCTACTTGGCCAAACCTTCCTCCAGTTAGGGCCACAACCAAAATCCCCTCTCGATTCCTTCAATGAACGAGAGGCCCATAAATTGAGCGATCAAACCTTCCTATAGTTAGGATCGTCTTAAACCTCCCATTCGGTCAAACCTTCCTACAGTTAGGACCAAAACCAAAATCCCCTCTCGATTCCTCCAATGAACGAGAGGTCTACTTTCAAATCGAGTGATTAAATTTTTCTATAGTTAGGATCACCTCAAACTCCCGCTTGGTCAAACCTTCCTACAGTTAGGGCCAAAACCACAATTCACTCTCGATAAACGAGGAATTCACCTTTAATTTGGTAATCCAACCTTCCGACAGTTAGGATTATCCGAATCTGTCCGATTCTCGGAGTGGAGATCCCACTTCTAGTCTCACCTTTCTGGATTATAGGGGTGGAGATCCCACCCCGAGTTTCCTCTGCATCTGAAGATAGAATATAAAATTCTTCCTTTTCAGCTTTGGGAGACAGGATATAAAATTCTTCCTCTCTCGCATTGGGTTCGCCTTCACCCTAAAAGAAGATCGGGAAATAGAATATAAAATTCTTCCTTTCCCACACCAACCTTTTCTAAGAATTCATCAATCTAGGATTCATCTTAGGAAGTTTATCCTGAATCCTAAGCAGGGATAAGTTTGCGCCTAACACGCGCTGCCGGTTTAGTCTTTCTCCGTAGAAAAAGACACCAGAGTTCGATTCTGGGGTATCCTATCCTGAAACCTAAGCAGGGATAAGTCTGCGCCTAACCCGCGCTGCCGGTTAGTTCTTAACCGTTAAAAAGAACACCCGCCCACATATTCAACATTGTGGCAGGTTGTTATTAATAACACCAAAATCCATGCCTTACACGCATGGGAAATTTCATCCTCCTAAGAAAGGATATGCCGACGCCTAACACGCGTCGCCAGGTTAGTCTTTTACTGTCCAAAAAGACACCAGAACCTGATTCTGGGGACCTTTATCCCGAAGCCTAAGTAGGGATAAGTCAGCGTCTAATACACGTTGCCGGGTAGCCTATTCCCGTAATAATGGTGAAGTCTACGTATTCAAAGTCGTAGCAGCAAGTCTAAAGGAGTTCATTCCGTTAGCACAACATCACATGCGGAACGGAGTTAGACAATCCGCATGCTAGCCCGACTCAAACGGTAGTCGGTAAAGGCTAATCAAATCCGTTGAAGGCTGGGGGTTAGCCAAAAATCCTAAAGTCAACGCCTAACACGCGTTGCCGGGTAGCCTATTCCCGTAACAAATGGTAAAGTCTATGTATTCGACATCATAGCATAAAATCTTAGAGAATTCACTCTCTTAGCACAACGTTACATGCGAAACAGATTTAGACAATCCGCATGCTAGCCTGACTCAAACGGTAGTCGGTAAAGGCTAATCAAATCCGTTAAAGGCTGAGGATTTGCCAAAAATCCTAAGTCAACGTCTCATACACGTCGCTGTTTAGTCTTTTCACAGGAGAAAGACGAAGTCTACGTATTCAATATCGTAGCACTAAAAGGGTTAACTCTTTTAGCTTAACGTCACATGCGGAACGGACTTAAACAATCCGCATGCTAGCCCGACTCAAACGGTAGTCGGTAAAGGCTCATCAAACCCGTTGATGGCTGAGAATTTGCCAAAAATTCTATAAATACGAGTCATTGACGCATCAACTCCGTTAGTTGGTCTCGTGATTCGAGTATCCGCCACACTTTGAAAAGTATAAGAGTATAAACTGCTTCTCAAGACTCCAGCAGACGTACGAGTATAAACTGTGTCAAACGCCAGACAACGCGTCACAATAAAGCTCAAACGCCGGACAACACGTTGCAAATGAAGACTCAACGCCAACAATCGATGGTCGGTTCTATATTGAAACAACAAACACGAGCTAAAGATCAGAAAATCAGGAATTGACTTCAAGTTCAAAATTCCGACAACGGTCAGACAATAAATGCAGCACCGGAACCCTTGCAGACATTCGACAAAGCACCGAATAGCCTAGAGGATTGAAAGAATCAAGAATAGAAGCTATTCCAAGGTCCCGTTACACCGATTGAAGGTTGGGACAATCATATCCAAAGTATTCCAGACTCTTCTATAAAAGAATGAGGCTGAAATACTTTGGAGGGGGTATCTGTAGGCGTATAAAACTGCTTATAGGTCCATTAACACAGCTCGACACGGTGATTCGACAAACCAACGAACCATCGGGCAATATATCCAAGCATGTTCGTTAGACCACAACACCGAAGCCAAGTGAGACGCGACGAAGCGGATTAACGAGGCGACGAGGTTAACGAACCGCACGCGAACAACGGAATACATCCAATCGCGTGCCCAATCAAGCTAACGGGTCGATGAATCAACAAGTCATCCAACCGTAGAGTCCACCACATCAAACAAGATCAGGAGCGGACTCGAACAAATCAAGATCAAATCAAGATCGGATCCGGACTCAAACTCGAACACCGAAGCGGATTTACTGCCAAATCAAGATCCGTACTGCCAAATCAGAGTTCGGATAAACCACGAAACCGAAAAATGACAAAACGGAAAACACCTGGAGGGCTCGGCCAAAACCGAGCCACTCCTAGGTGGCTCGGCTAAAGCCAAGCCACCTAGGTGGCTCGGCCAAAGCCGAGCACTGAGCCACCTCTTGGTAGCTCGGTGGCCGAGCCACCACCTGGTGGTTCGGCCAAAACCGAGCCACCAAATGGTGGCTCGACGAGCCACCATGGTGGCTCGGTGGCCGAGCTACCTAGGTGGCCGAGCCACCTGGTCGAGCCACCAGATCTGGGCCCAGATCTGAGCCCAGATCTGGTTTGAAATGCCTATAAATAGGACTTGAGGGCTCATTGTTTGAAGGTTGGATTTTTTGGAGGCGAAACTCTGCTGGATTAAAGGCTCAAGACTAAAAAAGGTTGAAGCTTTGGAATCTTGGAGTTTTAGACTTTTCAGATCTGCTTCTTGGCGATCATCCATACCAAATAAGGTAGGAGTTCGAGAGAGATCAGATCTGAGATCTACACGGTTATCCTCCGGATCAAAACTTGGTTTTTGATCCCGAGAAGAGTCTCGATTTCGCTTGGTCGATTTCGATTACTTCGGGCTATTATTTCCTTGGTGAAATAATCCCCTCAGCTGTTATTTCCTTCGTGAAATAACACCCGTCATACCGTGTAGATCCGACCGGATCAAGATCGCGCGGTGGTCCATGGATTAACCCCGGCGTAGGCGAAGAACCCACACAAGCAAGAGACCGCAAAACAGGATCTTGCGATTTATTCAGGAAAGTTGTAATCTTTTTAGATTTTTCTTTGATTTTGTTGTAATCGGATCTTATAAAAAGACCGGATCTTTTGTAACCGATAAACAGTTGCTCAAGGAAACAACGACTTCAATGAAAACAACAATTTTTCCCGCGAAGAAAGGCAACCGAAACGGAAAGCCATCTTTAAACATTCCCGTTTTGACGAGGGCGAGTCGTGGCTTTATTGGCTATCTTCGTTGCTGTGTGACTTAGGACACTAAGTCGCCAGTCGTTTGAATATCCGGAGTCGGATGTCCCTCTCTCTTTTGAGGGCGAGCTGTTTGTCTTTAGACGTCGCTGAGTTGTCGATATATTTTCCATCTCATTGGCCAGGACCTTTCTGAACTTGAGTCTTTGTTGAGGTCTTTGCAGGTCGACGGTGGATATGCTGATTTTCAACAGATCTTGCTTCACCATCGTTGGTTGCCCCGTATGGCCAGTGTCCTGTTAATTGAGCCTTCGGAGGCTGGTGTTTTAACAAGAGGCCAAGCAACTTTTGTGATGGGGGCTTCTTGTTGGTGAAATCCCAAACGCCGGTGCTCTGTTCCTTAGAATTTGATGGGATCATAGTTTCCCCTTGGGGATTCTAGGAATAGCAACGACTAGACCATCCTATGAATAGAGGAACCTTATTGTAGGGAGAGTGTGAGTCGCATGCTTCGATCACCAGTGCTTGCTTCGACTTTGGTGGTTTGAACTTTTGCCGGGGGGCCAAGGCTGGATTTCCTGAGGAGGTAATTATCAGGTGGCCCTCCAAGTTTTTCTCGCTATCTCATCCTTAGCAAGTAGGAACTCTCCTCTAAAGGTGGTGATGGTCCGAGGAGACTGCCACAAACTTGATCGCTGCTCCTGAGCTCGAATGAGCTATCGCCGATGGGAGCTTAAGCGATATTGGATCTAATCATAATCCTTGTTGGAGGCGGGGTTCTATTTTGTGATCCGACTCCAAGCTCCTTGGCTGTCCAAGAGGTGGAGTTCATCTGTGGCGGCAATAAGATGCCCGCGCTTCATTTTCCAGCAAGACAAGCACCATAGTGGTGTGTCTTCTCTAGGAGGGCCCTTGGGGTTCTGGCAGCGGGTCCATCTTCTGGTGGATGGTCTGCTTGGCAAATACTCACCAGAAAGTTGTCGAAGCCCTTGAGAGCTATGCCTTGAAAGTGCTCTGATACCAATTAAAAGTGTTCTTTCAATTGGTATCAGAGCATTGTTGGGTCCTTTTTTTATGATGATTAACAAACAATTCACAATTAATGTTGTTTATCTAGTATTTGTGTTTTGTATTTATTCTAGGCAAATAATATGTTAAAGGTTGGATGGATTGCACCACAACGATTATATCAAATGGAGGTTGGCAGAATAGTGGAGTGAAGCAATGCAATTCACGTTGAAGATCCAAGTTTAAGTTTCATCCGCAAATTTACCAAGGCAAGCTATATTGAAGACCTTCAAGCTTGAGTATATAGTTTATAGTGTTTGTAGTATAGGTTTATACTTGTGTGTTAATACTTTAAGCTCATATTAATCACACACACGTATTTGTTGATTTTATCAAAATATAGGTATTTTTTGTGAAAACATTATTTTATTAGTTTATAGACTTCAATATCAGTTTATACATATTTTATTAAGTCTATAAAATTAGTTTATAAAGTTTCAAAAGTTGGTTTATGTCCAATGTCAAAAACAAGTGTTTTTCATTTATATATTTTGGACTATTTTGTAAAATAAAGATATTTCTCATTTGGGAGGTGATTTTTGAAAACCATTTTTTATAGCATGTTTATTATCATGTCTACAATCATTTTCCAAAGTTTTATATTTTTCTGATTTTATTTACTATTTTTAAAAGAGGTTTGAAAATTAAATTTTTATTTCAAAACAGGCTGATAACCTGTTATCAATCGACTGATGTGTCGACTGAAGAAATCGCCTGGAATATCAAAAGTTTCTGTTTTGTTTTAGTCGACTGATGAGGTCATCAGTCGACCGATCAAGTCATCAGTCGACCGAAGAGCTGGATGCTGACTCTAATGGTCAGCTCATCAGTCGACTGATTAGTCGACCGATGGCCCAACGGCAAGTTTTTTTTCCAGTTTTTTTATTTTTGTCTTTTTGCTGGTTTTGTTGGTTTTCTCTTGGCTTTGGGGTTTCCTATAAATACCCCCACATATCCTCAGTTCAATAAAAGAAGTGAAAAGTTTTAAAAGAGTTTTACAAGTTTGTTTAAGGGTTTAAGTTTTTGTTTAAGGGTGTTTAAAAGTTTGGTTTGTAAAGAAACTTTCACAAGAGCTTGAGGAGATCATCCATTAGTGTTTGAGCATTCAACTCTTCTCCCTCTCTCTTGTTATCTATAGAGAAGTTTTTCTAAACTCTATTTCTAGCTATTTATTGTTTTGTTCATAATTTTCATAAGCTAGATTTATTTGAGTTTAGTTTATTTTATTGAATCTCATTGTTACACACACCCATTTGAGCTTATTGTATTTCATACATAGTATATTTGGGTTTGTGAGATTATAAATTTGAGTTGTGCTTAATTGAGTTCTCACCTTGTTTAGAGAACAATCATTTAAGTTGTGAGCCAAATTGTGAGGATTCACTTTGTATTACACTAGTACACCAAGAGAAGTGTGTGGTGAGAGACGTGGTCGTCCCAAGAGGAGTGGGGTAGGTGGTAATGCCTAGAGAGATGTTATAATTCCTAACACTTGAGGGAGACACGGGCTAGAGACCAACACTTGAGGTGGTAGTTAGTGTGTTTACATTGTGAGTGATTGTAAGTTTTCGGTGAGCTAAAAAACCGAGTATAAGGTGTAAACGTTATTCGGGTGAGCGTAGAAAACCCGGTTGTGATAGTGGAGATCTCCTCGAGGTGAGGAGCGGAGACGTAGGTCGTAGGGACCGAACTCCGTGATCATATCGTTTGTTTGTGATTGTATTGGCACACTTATTTTTATGTGCATATCTTATATCGCCTTTGTCTATTGCTTATAGTTTATATTCCCACTATCTTGTTTGTTTTCATATTGCCCTTAGTTTATTATCCTTGCATATGTCTTGTCTATATCTCACTTGCTAGGATAATTTGTTAATAAGTTTTAAATTGGCATAAATCGGATTAGATTAGCATAAGCCCTATTCACTCCCCTCTAGGTTCCTTCCTAGTGGCATTAGGGTGCTTTCATGCCTGTGTTGGCTCCTCATAGCCATAGGCTAATCCTCCTTAGATTGAAAGATGTGATTCAAAAGTTTGTTTAGCTTGAATGGTGCGATTTCAGTAATGCTTCTTCAAGAATGAACAAGATCAGACCCTTGCTCGGAATTGGGCATGTCTTCTTAGAGAAGAAAGTGGGCCCCACGGTGGACACCAAACTGTTGATGTTCGATATCACACAGCCAATGTGAGTTATCCGCTGATGAATGCAGTTCAGATCTTCACGCTGATAACGAAGAGGGAGAGGGTGAGAGACGGGGCCGACTCCTCCTCCGACTTTATGCCTGATTCTTAGAGATCGGGACTTACGTGTGACCTGCACATGTAAGAATCGTAAGAGGGTGGGGCTTGTTTTCCCGTGGTACCTCCGATGGTCAAGTCAGCTAGTGAGCTTGAGTGAGGTTTTTAGGAGAGTCCCAGGGCCATTGAGGTCCTTATAGGGGTACTCTCTTTGAGTTATTAGTAAAAAAAATAGATCAAGAGGGAGATATGATCCCCAGAGTTTAATGAAGGTCCAGCCTCCTTTTCTTACCCTGCTTCTCTCCTTTTATAGTCAATCACCTCTGAGACACTGTCCCTTGGCTCTGATTATGCACAGGAGGATGGTCGGGGAGTGAGCGGACAGGCTGCTGAGTCATCCTTCACTTTACAGATGTCAGTTAGCGACTGGAAGGGAAGTAATTTGAGCACAAAAGTGGAGATCTTAGTAATATCTGAGAAGTGACTTGTGAGCCAGAGAAAGCTGTTTATGCATGAGATTTGTCAGGGTTAAGATCTTGATAGGATCGATCAATACTGTAGTGTTGATTGATGTATATATGAAGGGAGCTTAGTTGGATCTTATCTCCTTAGTAGAGACGGGTCGGTTTTTTGAATCGTCCCCATGACTTGCCGACCAGATAGTCGAGTGAGCCTCTGGCCGAGTAGACAGCTGAGTAGATGGTCAAGCCGACTACTTGAGGAGTCGTCTCGATTATAAGGCGGCAGACTTGAGGAGTCGTCTCGATTATGAGGGGTCGACTGATCCCGCGCTTCACGTCGGTAAAGATGACTCGCCGCTTGGCGGGTCAATAGATTTGTTCTTGGCTGAGCTTTGGGCCGCTAAGCTGGCTTTGGTCGCTAAGCTGGTTTGGGCCATAGATTTTTTGGGCCTATGAAGACATTTTCTTGATATTTTTATCTTTAGATGGCGAATTACCATAACAATTATCCTATAGATTACTACCGCTCTATGCGAGTCATATTTCTTGTTAAAGCGTTTGGAAGGGCAAGATGGCAGATGCATTTCCAGGTTCCCTCCACAAAGCTTTATGTCTCCAATAACTGAAACTGCATTTGAATTTTTAAACACCCCAAGTTATGGCACTTCACCTTCAAGGTTATTGAAAGATAGATTCAAATACTTTAGCAAATGAAAGTCTTGGGGAAAAAATCTAGTATTTTTTCCTGACAGGTAATTTATTGAAACATTGAGCTTCTCGATGCCTTTTAATGAGGCTAAAGAAGGAATGCTTCCTTAAAAGAGATTTCCACCAAGATAAAGCTCCTCTAGCACTTGACATTCAACAAGAGTGGTAGGGATTGAGCTGGACAATTTGTTCATTCTGACGTCAGATATGTTGAAGTTTCTTAAGCTCCCCAACTTCAGATGGTATTACCTGTAGGGTCTGATTTTGCTTATGTATACCAAGTGTAGGATCGTGACCCTTAAGAATAGAGTGCGCTCTTATAAAAATCTGCGGAAGCTTTACACTTAAACACTAGAGGGTGAGTTTGCAAAGTAGATTATAAATTGCAAAGAAAGAATGGCAATATCAGAAAATGAACGTCACAAACACAAGTATATATACTGGTTCCACCTCTCCGGTGTACATCCAGTCCCCAAGCAAATCCCGCTTGAGAGTTTTCACTATGATTTTGAAACCTTACAAAATCAAAAACAAACCTGACCAATTTGCAAGACTATGCAAATTGCAAACCTAATTGACAAGACCATGCCAATCGTCACACCGATCTCTAGACCAAGAGATCAACCCCTCTCATAAACCGAGAGAACCTTTCTTTGAAGTAATGTACAATTCCAATCCTATAAGCCTTGATATAGATGTGAATGTATAACAGTGACTTATCAATCTTTTTAACTCTCTGAATATTGTATAAACAAGTTCTAAGAATGATAGGAACAAAGGCAATATCAGAAACTCTCTTTTATAGAAAAACAGATTGAAAAACTAAAAGTTTAGAGAGTTAATTTGCACAATATGTGAATCTTATAAGTACAAAACTTGGTACTTGTTTTCTGATGTTTAAACCTATTTATAGCCTTTGAAATGACATAATTTTAAACCCAATTAATGTCCACAAAACGGCTATAAACAGTCACTTATTTAAAACCTGAAATCTGGAAAAACTACATCTGTAGTCGACTACAAGTCATAGTAGTCGACTACACTGAGTCTAAACAGACTCTGTGAAGTCAGAAAATTGCTTAGTAGTCGACTACAAGGCATAGTAGTCGACTACACTGTAAACTCAGATTCTGGAATTTTTCTTTTCAGTATTTTGACTGTAACTTTCTCATCCGATATCGGAATGTGGAGATTTAAGATTTGTTGGAAAGCTCTTGAAGAGATCTATAACTTTAATCTTTTGAGTTTTTCCAGATTCTAATTTATAAGGGGTATAAATAAAATGTTTTAAGACTCACTCAATATCCATAAACTCTAATGGCTAACATAGGGGATTTCTATTGTTAACCAACACACTAAGCATGTGTTAGTGTGTTCTAACACTATGTGTGTGCATACGTGTCAGTGATCAAGGCTTGTACAAATTTCTAAGCAAAGAAAATATAAAATTACATTTAGACAATAAAGTATATCTTCTTCTTTGCTTTATTTTCCCTTGAACTCATCTATGTCTTGAGTATCTCTATGAATATAATTGTTGATGTAGCTCTGATACTGCAAAACAAATATTAGCATATAATACACACAACATATAATATTTATTATCATCAAAATAAACTAATCTTGGGGTCAAGATTCCTAACATTCTCCCCCTTTTTGATGATGACAAATATATGTTATGAAGATATAAAAATTTTACCCCCCTGCATAAAATCATTAAATAAAATCTTTTACTCCCCCTACATCAAAGCATTAGTAAAAAATTTAAAATTTTCTATTATATAACTCCCCCTTTGTCATTAGCAAAAAGAAATAAACATAATTCTAATTAAAATTTTCTTTTCTCGGGTACCTTAATAAAAATATTAAGCACTTTGGTACCCTTTTATATTATATCATTATGATTAGCCCTTAGGAATCCAAATCCACTTGGAATTTGGTTTCCATTTATTAACATAAGTGTAATTCTTTGAATTGCAAACTTCATACATATAAGATGAAATATAATTTTTCTTATCATTAATATTCAAATTCTTAGGAATCCATATATACTTATTTTGTTTAGCATGAATATTCTTATTATTATTCTTCAAAACATTATCATTCTTTGTAAAATACTTAGGAACAAATCCAATGCCAAAATGATTGTTTGAAGATTTTTGAAATGAGAGCAAATTATTCAAATTCTCTTTACTTTTATTGAATTTACTAACATTCAAACTTATATCATCATATTTTAATTTAATAGAAGAAATATCTTTATCTAAAACATTAATGTGAATTTTTAAATTATTGCATTCTGATTTTAGATAAACATTCTCATTAGTCAAAATATGATTTTCTTTAAGCAAGGATTTATTTTCCTCTTTCAATTCAATTATTTGAGAATTAGAAATAGTAAAAGAATTAAAATCAGAAATTTCTTCAAGTAATCTTTTATTTTTACCTTTAAGAAAATTATGTGAAGCCTTTAATCTCAAAAATATTTCATATAATTCATTGAAAGCATCTAATAATTCTTCATTATTGCATACCTCATCTTCTTGTGCCATGAAGCACATGTGAGCGGATTCCTCTTTTTGTTCTTTCATTTTGAATAACTCAAACCTGTGCACAAGAACAGATATTTTAGATTCTTTAACTTTATTTGTACCTTTGTGTGTTACCTCTAATGTATGCCAAATTTGATGGGCTGAATTGCAAGTAGACACGCGATTGAACTCGTTCTTGTCCAAAGCACAAAATAGAGCATTCATTGCTTTTGAGTCCAAATTCACTTTAGTCCTTTGAACAACTGACCATTCGGTACATGGAGTGGTTGGCTTTGTGAATTCGGTCTCTACAACGTTCCAAAGGTCGTAGCCAAGAGATTGGAGGTAGATCTTCATCCGACACTTCCAATAGTTGTAGTTCGTGCCATCGAATAGAGGTGGTCGATGTGTGGAATATCCCTCTTTGAATTGTGATGTATTTATTGATGCCATCTTTCACCTTGCTCTGATACCAAATGTAGGGTCCTGATTTTACTTATGTATACCAAGTGTAGGATCGTGACCCTTAAGAATAGAGTGCGCTCTTATAAAAATCTACTTTGCAAACTCACACTCTAGTGTTTAAGTGTAAAGCTTCTGCAGATTTTTATAAGAGCGCACTCTATTCTTAAGGGTCACGATCCTACACTTGGTATACATAAGCAAAATCAGGACCCTACATTACCCTTGTCAGTGAATTGTGTCCTAACCGTACTTAGAGAGTGCACGGATATGGAGAATATTTCTTTGGGTATGATTCCTGCAAATTTGTCATACTAGCTGGTGTGTTTCTGCTCAGTTCATTAGGATCTAGATAAAGTTTATTCAATTGAGTAAGGTTACCACCTGCCAGTGAGTCCGTTATTCTACAATAAAAAATAGAGTCAGAGGGGAAAAATTACCTTTGCTAGATGGAATACTACCATTAAGATTGTTATTGTACAGATATAGCCAAATTAGATAAGTAAGGTTTTCAATGGTATGTGCGATGCTGCCATATAATTTCTTTCCAGACAAAGATAGAAAAGAAAGAGTGGAAAGGCTCGTTAATAATGATGGGATGCTGCCACTAAGAATGTTATTGTATAGGTAAAGTCTAGTTAGAGAAGTAATGTTACCTATACTATGTGGGATGCTACCACCGAGTTTGTTATTGCATTGAAAAGTTGAGTCAGAGAGGTAAGGTTACCTATGCTAGATGGGGCACCTTCTTCAAGAGAATTTGAACTCAAGTTGAAGATATTGCAAACGGGGAAGGTGACCAATCACTTGTGGGATGGATCCACTAATTTGATTGTTTGTGACCAATCTCTCATGGCATTAGAAATAACTCCCACAAGGTCGAGAGAGCTCAAGTTCAAGGATACGACCCTTTTGAGGATGTTGGAAGCCACCACAAGTGATACCTGGCCAATTACAGAAATAAGCATGGTCGTTCCACAAGGCCAGTGACCCTCTTGGATCTCTAGATATCATGGATTTGAAGAAATGATTGTCAATCGCTGACATTGTCGTGTTTTGGATGGAAGGTGGTGGCGGAAGTGGAAGCTTTAGGGCATGAGAGGAGGACTAGAGCTGTGAATAGACAAAAAAAACTAACAGATGAGCTATTGGAATGGATTTTTGAAGATGATTTGAATGATATATGGTCAAGCTCTTACAATCTATCTATAGATTAAGGCCTTTCATTTTTCATATAAGAGTCTGGGTTAAATCTTAGTTGTTTGCAAGTAAAGAATAATCAAAGGATGGGTCCCCAGTAAACCCACTTTCATGAATTAGAGCCACCAATATTCATCAATAACTGAAACGTACATAGACAATGTAATGTCAGTTGAAAACGTCTCTCCTCCGCAACACTAGAAGACATTGACTAACTTCGACCGGGTACAGAGATCCCCCCCCCCCCAAAAAAAAAAAAAAAAAGAAAAGAAAATGGTTGTGAAACTCCAGGAACTGTTTTTGTAACTTCAAGTTGATCTATGTTCTCTCCATCGAATGTAACCAGAATTTGATCTAAGTCTTCATTTACACCTGATTTTACTAGGACAGGATCTGCTACAATAATGTGTGTATTGAAGTTGGCCCTTACTAGCTTTAACAATGAGAAAGAATTAATGTCGCTTCACAAGAAGTGGAAATATGAAGGTTGAGACCAGATATTACGGAGATCGATTAGATCAGTGCATTGAGTAGAGACCAAGTAGCACACAAAAATCAATAGGATTTGGTTTGGTCATTTCTAAACCCAAGTATGACGCCAAGAAGATTCACTTGAGAATCAATAGGAGGGCTGTAATACCCTAATATTTAGTCCCATATCGGATACTAAGTGAATGATTGAATGGTTTAAATGATGGGTCTTGAGAGCCAAGTGTAACATTGGCTAGCCAATTTTGGCAGTGGATTGAGCCAACTACGTGTTGCCCTCCTTGGATCTTAGGACGTACATCGCGCCAACGAGCTCGTGGGCCCGGGCCGTGACAAGGACAAATTAGCAAAAGCAAAAACTTTGTTTTATCTACAATGTCCATTGATTCCTGTTAACAAGAATTTGATGTAACCAATTGCAAGTAAATTAGTCACCAACTAAGATAATGAAAAAGTTTCAAATTTGAAGACAGTAGGTAAAGCCTCTAGAAAACAGACCAGAGCTTCTACATTTCTTTTTCTGACCATTTTATCCAACAATATCCAGGACTATCAAGCATAAACACAGATGCTTCAACCTCAATGTTTGAAAGAAAGAACTCAATCTATCTAATGAAGTAAAAGAAAGCCCAGAAATGCCAAAACAAGATCGCTGATATAAAAGGCCATTCACAGAACAAAAAAGGGTTACAGGAGAAACATCTGAAAAAAGATTTTGAATAATAGATAAAGGTATACTTCCAAACAATCCAAATCTATTGATTACGAAGAAACCACTATGAGAACAGATATAAAAACAAGTTCATCTCTCTTATTGTCGCTATAAATCTCTATGTTCCTGATACCATTTGCCTGCTTCAATACATTCTCTATCTCCATTCCTCTACAGTAGTGTGCTCGAGCAGACAATGTTGGTCCTGAGTATGGAGATTATAAACAAGTGTAAATCAATGACATTGCAAAGAAATAAATGATATTAACAAATTTCTTAAGGCTTAAAACTAGGAAGATATCACCAGCATCTCTATGCAAAAACATTACTACTTTATGGCTGTAGCAATCTCTAGGAATAAGAACTCTATGTCCATCCCATACTCTATTTCCGATGACATGTACATATGCAACTAAGGTAGCATAGCATAAAGATAAACTGAGAAATTCTGCAGACAGAAAAATAACAACTATGGTTGACGGCATGAATTCTTTCTTCCATCAACATTTATTTAAGGGGCAACTTAATTAAATTGCTAATGTGTGAGCAGAGGGAATTTCAACAGGAATTCTCTTTAACACCCAACAAATACACACACATGGGCGTTGGTAGGAACCATTTTCTTCCACTTAGTAATAAAAGCACTTTCACTTTGGTTACTAATATATAAGCACAGGGAATTTCAACAAGAATTTATCTATAGCACGCAACAGTGCTAGTGGTTTAATACAATAATTAAAGCACTATCAACCTCCTATCTTTCACCATCCCATCCCTCCAGAATATTGTGATGTTGGTAACTATTTACAATACATAGGCTGTTAGCTTTTGTTTCATTATATATATCTGTTGCTTGAGGGTTTCATGTGTCTGAAGTAAATTGTATTGCTCAGGTATGCCTGTACCTTAATGCTATACGTAAATGCTCATTTGGTTAATGGAATTATATTTTTCATCGACCCAAAAAAAGAAGAAGTGGAATGCATGGAATTCAATAGGATTACTCTGCAGTATACAAGTGCAATTGTTTTTCCTTTTATATAGCTTACATTAAAGGATCATTCCACGATTAAATATTTGCAATTAAAATTACCATAATGACTAAGCAATATATTTCAGTAGAAACTATCCATAATAAATTGGCTATCCTCACTTAAATCAACCATCCTGATCGATCGAATTAATTTCAGTAGGAATTTTGTGTGTGAATTTTATTAGTGTGTGTGTCACATGCATAGCACATTCCCATACCAATGTTTGTCAGTGAATATTTGTAGATGGACCTTCACCACTCTGCAGTACTCTCTGTATCTCCCCATAATTTCCATTCCTCATGAACATATCTCTAACAATATGCAGTTCCTTGATGATTCTGTCAGTCTCCATTCTCTCTGCTGGTAATTCATTTGAGCAAGAGATACCAAGTCTAAGAATTGAAGCCATGCAGTTGGTTGCTCTTGCATAATTCAAGCTTTCAGCATCATCACTTGGTGTGAGCAAATGAGCGTCAATGACATCTGTGATTTGTTCAGGAAATGCCATCTTCACAAACATAGGAAGAGTAAGACCTCCTACAAACATATCATCAGTGGGTCTCTTTCCTGTAAACATTTCCAGTAAAAGGATCCCATAGCTATACACATCTCCACAAGTTGAAACTTCATTCCCCATTCCGTACTCTGTTATAGGTGAAATACATAGAAGCAATTAGAATGGATTACACTGAGATAATTCCAAGAGAAAGAATAAAGTAAGACTGAGTATTACATTTTCCTTATCAAATTAATTTGGCAATATATGGAATGCTAAGAGAATATTTTCAGTGAAGTACATAAGATGAACATATAGATGCCATACTTTAATTATGATAATAAAATTACATCTTTAAATTCAGAACATATTCTAACAGAAATGTGTTAGTAAAACATGCATGTATGCATTTGAAACTTGCACGTGTGAAGAAAAACAAACAATGCATTGTGTTCAACCATAAAAGGAAAATCTACCGTGATGTTTAAGGTTCAGATGGTAATCTTGTTTTCTCTTTTAAAATTTTAGCCTAAGAAAATAATACAACATATATAAAAGTAATGAAATCAAGAAAATATAAGTTTTTACCTGGAGCAATATACCCGATAGTTCCTCTGAGACCAGCTGAACTTGTTGAGTACTGAGAGGTAACCTTTTTGAGAAACTTGGCTAACCCAAAATCACCAACATGAGCAGTAATATTATCATCCAGAAGAATGTTGCTTGGCTTCAGATCACAGTGAACAATTGGTTTGCCACATTGATGGTGGAGATAATCCAAAGCATAAGCTACGTCAACAGCTATATCTAACCTTGCCGTAAGGTCCAGTTTCTTTGGTTTAGGCTGCTCATTTGCTTTGGGATGCAACCAATCATCTAAACTTCCATTTTCCATGAACTCAAAAACGACAGCTTTGAAGTCATTACCTTTGAAATCTACACTTGAACATACTGTAAGGATCTTGAGAAGATTCTGATGCCGGATGTTTTTCACAGCTTCACATTCTGCTATAAATGTCCTCGATGCTCCTTGTATTTGAAGGTTCAATACCTTCACAGCAACAACTTTCCTACTTTCACCATCGAGTCGTCCTTTATATACTGTACCAAAACTACCAGTCCCAATTATATTGTCCTCAGAAAATCCATCTGTGGCTCTCACTAGATCACCATAAGTGACCCTCACATTTTGCTCGATTGTGGGTGATGAGTCAAGAGATTTTCTCCTTGATCCTTTTCGACGGCATCGGACTACGAGGAAACATAAAAGAAGGATCACGCATATAAATGAAGCAGTGATCGAAAGGATCATTGTCAATGTATGCGATCCATGTTTTTTGTTAAAGGGTTCAGAAGGGCAAACTGGCAGATGCATTCCTGGGTTCCCTCCACAAAGCTTACTATTTCCAATAACTGAAACTGCACTTGCATTTGCAAACACACCAAGTAGTGGCACTTCACCTTCAAAGTTATTGAAGGACAGATTCAAATAGTCTAGGCCACGAAAATCTTGTAAGAAATCAGGTATTTTTCCCGACAAGTTATTTTTTGAAAAATCAAGCTTCTGGATGCCTCTTAACGAGGCTAAAGAAGAAGGAATACTTCCTTGGAAGAGATTTCCACCAAGATAAAGCTCCTGCAGCACTTGACACTCACTGAGAGTGATAGGGATTTCACCGGACAATTTGTTCATGCTAAAATCTAATATATTCACGTTTATTAAGCTCCCGATTTCAGATGGTATTGGCCCTGACAGTGAATTGGATGCCAAACTTAAATATATGGAGAGTCCAGAAATGGAGACTATTTCTTTGGGTATATTACCCGTAAGTTTGTTAGATCCAAAATTTAGATATATTAGGTTTTGGCACTTTCCCAGACTTACTGGTATATTTCCGCTTAGTTCATTGGAATCTAGATAAAGTTCATTCAATTGAGTAAGGTTGCCAATGGTAGATGGAATCTCTCCAGATAGCTTGTTTCTGTACAAATACAATTCATGCAACTTCTGAAGCATCCCAATGCTTGAAGGAATAGCGCCATAAAGCGAGTTTCCATTCATACGAAGCACCATAAGGTTTACGAGGTTTCCGATATCAGAAGATATAGTTCCAGAGATAAAGTTATTCTGCATATATAGAAACTGTATATTGGTGGAGAGGTTGGCGATTGAATTTGGTAGCACGCCTCTAAGCTTATTTGACGCTAGGGTCAACCACTCCAACTGGGTACAATTGGTCAAAGCGGTTAGGAAATTCCATCCATCAGGTGCCATGGTTTCCAAGTGGTTACTATATAGAATTAGTGATTGCAGCTCTCGTAAACGTCCGAGGCTAGGAGGGATTACGCCACTGAAGCTATTTCCAGAAAGATCAATGTTTTGAAGACGAGATGCATTGGACAATGACATTGGGATAGGTCCGTGGAATTGGTTAAAGGGAAGGTAAAATGTTTCTAGCAGAGGAAGAGCTTGGCCTATGTTAGGTGGAAGTGAGCCAGATAGGTGATAGTTATATGACATATCTAGAAAAGAAAGAGAAGAAAGATTCCACAGTGAAGATGGTACGACTTCGGAGAGGTTGTTACCAAACAGATCAAGTGCTCTTAGTTCAGAAAGCCTGCCCAATGAATGTGGTATGCTTCCTGATAATCGGTTATGATCAAGTGCAAGGTAAGTAAGGGAAAAGAGATTACCTATGCTCGGTGGGATGCTGCCAGTGAGTTCGTTATTGTACAAGGAAAGTACAGTTAGAGAGGTGAGGTTAGCTATGCTAGATGGGATGCTGCCACTAAGGCTGTTATTGTACAGATAAAGTTCAGTTAGAGAGGTGAGGTTAGCTATGCTAGATGGGATGCTGCCACTAAGGCTGTTATTGTATAGGAAGAGTTGAGTTAGAGAAGTAAGGTTTCCAATGGTATGTGGGATGCCGCCATATAATTTGTTTCCAGACATAGATAGAACAGAAAGAAAGGAAAGATTTGTTAATGAAGAAGGTATACGTCCTGTGAGGCTATTGTTTTTTAAATTTAGGACCTGTAGGCTGGAGCAATTGCTGAGACTGACTGGAATTTCACCTTGGAGCTTGTTATCCCGCAGAAAAAGTACCTCTAATTTTGAACAGTGAGAGAGTGAAGCAGGGATACTTCCTTCAAGAGAATTCGAACTCAAGTTAAGATATGTCAACCTGGAAAGGCGACCAATCTCTTGTGGGATGGATCCGCTAATTTGATTGTCCGACAGATCAATCCTTCTGAGAAATGTGAGGTCTACTATGGCCGCTGAAATAACTCCAACAAGATCGAGGGAGCTCAAGTTCAAGGATATGACCCTTTGAGGATGCTGGAAGCCACCGCAAGTGATGCCTTGCCATCGGCAGAAATGAAGAGAGTCGTTCCACGAGGCCAGTGATCCTCTAGGATCGCCGGATATCGTGGATTTGAAGGAGAGAAGTGATTGTCGATCAGTGACATTGTCATGTTTTGGATGGAAGGTGGGGGTGGATGTGGAAGCTTGTGGACATGAAAGGAGGACTAGAGCTGTGAGCGCTAAAAATACAAACTGTTGTGACATTGGAATGGATTCTGCAAATGTGATAGGAATGATATATGATCAAACTCTTACTATCTATTTATAGCTTTTACGTCTTTCAGCATTCATGCAAGAGTCTCAGCTAAACCTCAGTTGATAAAAAGAACCGAACTATCGAAGAATTGTCAGCAGTAGAAGACCTTGACTTCACATCCCAAGTCATGTCCTCTCGGCAATACCTTCTTGGCATATGCTTTTGTTTACACCTCGATGACTTCTTTTGGAACTTTTGTTTCAATCTGGATATGCATGCGTGGAGATTATGACATTGAAGTTATTATAGGGACTTAATGCAACAAGACCTCACACCTCAAGTCTATTAGCTCTGCATCAAAGATGAGGGGGACGGAGGCTTCTGTCTTGGAATTTTGGCCCGGTCAAATTTGACCAAATCAACCCAATAGAATTATCTTGAACAAATGAGATAGTGGGCTGTTTGGAGACTGTGGGTTGTTGCACAGGTTTTATTAGGAGTAAAGTGTGCTTCATGGACAGATTTTTAGGGGTGGAGTGACAGTGGGTAAAGCATATGAACCCCAAAAGCATATTTTTCTTCCTCTCATCTTCTCAAGCATCCCGTTCAAGAGTAAAGATCCCCCCACAAACTGATAATAAAGATTTCCCACAAACTCAACAGAGAAATGCGCATTAACATAAAACGCGTGCCAGGCATTACATCAAACACATGATGAGCTAGCCAGTCATTCCTACTTCTAACTTAACGTTCTCGTAGTTCATCAAAATCACCATGATAACAAAGAGAGCAAAACCATTAAAAAATCCGAAAAAAAAAGTAGAAAATAAAAATCTGAGAAATTTTAGAAATCGAGCAGTCAAACTAGAGCATACCGATTCAAGCAGCTACGTCTATACTGATAGGCTTGGGCCTTGACAAATCCACCAACGAATCTTTTCGGATTTTTATACGTCCTTGAATTAAAATCTTTGCTTTATTTAAAGGTTGAGTTATTAGGAAAATTGTTGAGAACAGAACAAGCTTCATCGAATAGAGTACAAGAGCCCCAAAGACAAATGATTTTCTTGTTTTTTAATCTTGTATACCCCACTCTTTCATATTTTCAAATGCACCCCCCACATTGAACATTGTTAGTTTTTAATGTTGTAAGGAGGAAATTTCAGCTCAGCAACTGATAGAACTTTGTGAATATCCTGGGACCAGGGCCGGCCCAAGCTTTTTTGAGGCCCTGTGCAAAATGATAAAATGAGGCCCTCTTCTATATAAATGTTGAACTATAAATTTATTGAATTATATTTATTTTACAAAAGAAATAATACATAAAAATAAAAAAATTACAAAAAACGATGTTTTCGTGCATTTTTTGATGCAAAATCATTTTATTTAGTGGGCTACTATTAGATTATTAGGCCCTTTTTTTAAACAAATAAAAGACTTATTGGAAAGACTTAAGAAATATACTATGGGCATTTTTAAAAATTTGGGGCCCCCTTTGAAATGGGGCCATGTGCGGTCGCCCCCCTACCCCCCCTCTTGGGCCGGGCCTGCCTGGGACTTTCCTTGCACAACTCTTGGAGGGCATTTTTTAATAGTGCCGTAAATTTTGACGTGAATTATCAAATATCTATATTTTGGGAGTAAATTTGCAAGGTTGTTTATCCTCTTCAATTAGATCATAATTTGAGAGGTTCCAATTACCATAATTTTTACCACCACAATGATGATTATTAAAAGTAGTGGTTTTAAGGATAGTAGTGGTTTCAAGATAGCACTAATAATCCTATGTGGCATAATCTCAGCTATTTAAAATGAAAAAAAGGGTAAAGTTTAGAGTAATTGGACCCTTTTAATTTACCACGTAAATGGTGAGGATCTAAATCCAATTTGTAAATATATATGTTTTTGGAGGTTGGGGTGGGGGGTTGGGATATAGGTAAATGAGCACATAATTTTAACCATTTGTTGTTGCTTCTCAGATTAAACATAGTAGCGTTTGTTAGAACTTTGTTTGAGAAGAACATTGTAATGTCTCTTGTTTGATCAATAACAAAATCTCATTTGGTACTAATACGTTTGTGAGATGATATATTTCAGGAATAAACATGTACGAACAAGTTGTAACTTAAAACGATGCAAAAATCAGCATGAAAAGTTGATTTCAGCGTTTAACCATTGATGGTCACGAGGCGATCGTCAATAGTCCACGGATCATCGACGGACAATAGTCAACAATATGTATTTTCCAGAAACCTGTTAGAGTTACAGTGCTTAAAACAAAAAAGGTTGTGTTTCAAAATTCATTCATTTATTGGCATCAATGATCTGAGCGTAATTTTAGATCCACATTAGATAGAATTGTAGGTCGGTTTGGTTTAACCTAAAACCCGGTGACTACTTTCTAGCGTCATCGGTGGGTTTTTGGGCTATAAACTGTGCACACATCAGGCCCCGATGTGCTGCACATATGTCGTGCATGAGGTTAGATGATAGGTCATCTCTCTTTTGGTGACAATTTATATGTGAAGAGGTTTGACCGTTTGAGGCTAAAAACACAGCAAATGGATCTCTCTTCTCTAGCTCTATTGAGAGATCTGCATGCAGAAACTTGCTTAAATTTTACCCCTCTCTCTATTTTAAGTTTTCTTCATCCTCCTAAAACAGCTATTGTTTGGTTTTAATTCCAGCAAGACTCATAGCTCTAGGAAAGAAAAAACAGCTTCCTCAAAAGCATAAGATAAACAGAGTTAGCTGCAATAACAGTACCATATTCAAATTGAAAGAGAGCATAAAATTTGAAGGGAAAAAATAGTAATTGCAATATTGGTATGAAGATATCTGCTCTATTTTTTCAAGAACTAGAACTTAAGAAAGTGTTTCATCCATAGTAGATTTACGCCAAAAGTGTTAGGGATTTTATGGAGATTAATCTGCGGAATTAAACACTAAACGAATAATGGGACCAATGAAAATACCACAAGCAAGGAAACACCAAGATGTAACGTGGTTCGGCAAATTGTAAATATACGTCCACAGAGCAATCAAGAGAGAAATATTTTACTATGAATCAAGAGTACAATCCCTCTACGTTACACCTGAACTTGAGCACTAAATCACAATATAAAAATATAGTGTTACCTCTAGGACACCAAAACTCTAAAATCCGTCTCACCAAAAATTTCTAACTCCCGTGGAGAAATCAACACCGTACGCTTGACGACGTCATCGTTATGAAGACAACAGCTTTTGAATCACTGCAATCGGGCAACCGAGTTATCCAGAATCTCACTTTCTCTCTCTCTCTCTATCTCTCTCTTTTTCTCTCTCGGGTTACTGTTTACGGTTATTGTAGCACCAAAATTAATTTCAGGGTTCTCATAAATAGAATTCTCTAAACATATTCTTATTACAAATAGATCCTCCAAATTCTCTTCTAGATAGAATTTTAATTCATGTGAACCTCATGTGCGCCTTATCTTGGGCTGGACCCACACCAACCTCACTGCAATCATACTTACCCCCATTGAGTAGTCCTTTATACACCATACCTGAACTTCCACTCCCAATTATATTGTCCTCAGGGAATCAATTTGCTGCTCTTCCTAGTTCCCCATAAGGGACTTCTTCATTTTGATCATTTGTAGGTGATGAGTCCAGAGATTTTCTTCTTGAACCTTTTCGATGGCATCAAAGAACAAGGAAGCAAAATAGAAGGATCAATATTATAAATGAAATAGTTATCCCACAGATTACTACTACTCTATGCGAGTCATGTTTCTTGTTAAAGGGTTTGGAAGGGCAAGCTGGAAGATGCATTTCCAGGTTCCCTCCACAAAGCTTTATGTCTCCAATAACTGAAACTGCACTTAAATTTTCAAACACCTCAAGTTGTGGCACTTCACCTGTTGGCCTTCTTGTTTTGATGATGTTTAACAAACAATTTACTTCTAATGTTGTTTGTCTAGTATTCGTGTTTTCTTATTTGTTATAGACAAACAACGTTGTTGGAGGATGGATGGATTGCGCCATAACGATCACATCAAATGGAGGTTGGTAGAATGTCGGGTTGAAGCCTTGCAATTCAAGTTAAAGATCAAGTTCAATCTTCATCTGCATGTGTACCAAGTTGAGCTACAATGAAGATCAAGATTGCTTGGGTAATATAGTTTAGGATTTATATTATGTGTGTTAAGTACTCTAAGCTCAATTATCTATACACACACATTTTATTGGTTTCCTTGTATATATATGTAGTCACATATATATACAACACAAGTTTTGGTTTTCATGTTTATAAATATGAAATTACATATTTCATATATATTATTGTGATTTGGTTTAAGCACTTAGATATGAAACAAATATATTTTCATATACATATGTTTTATTTTCTATTGTATTTGTGAAAATATTGTTTTCTTAGTTTATGGACTTAATAACAATCATATACATATTTTATTAAGTCTACAAAATCATTGTGTAAAGTTTTAAAACATGGTTTAGCCTAAATATCAAAATTCATATGTTTACATTTTCGTATTTTGGACTATTTTGCAAAATGATGATATTTTTTATTTGGGAAGTCCTTTTTGGAAACCAGTCATTGTAGCATGTTTATTATCATGTCTACAATCATTCCCCAAAGTTTTACATTTTTTGAAATTTATTTGATATTTTTAAACAGTGTTTTAAAATCAGAAAAACAGTTTTCAGAACCAGTTTTCTGTAGTATCAGTTAACGGTCGACCGCACCGGTCGACCGCTCATATGTTCAGTCGACAGTGGGCAGCAGAGAGTTTGTCGGTCGACTGGTGCGGTCGACCGAGAGCTCAAAATTTCCATCGGTCGACCGCACCGGTCGACCGACGAAGTTCCTGCTTGTTTTTCCAGTCTGGGATCTGCATCGCGGTCGACCGCGAATTCTTTCGGTCGACCGCCGCTCAGTCTGACTCTTTCCAACGGCTATTTTTGTTACCGTTGGCTGAGGTTTTTGGTCTTTTGTTTTGGGGTTTTAGCTGAGATTTTAAGTGGGTATAAATACCCTATTGCTGCTCTTTTTCAAGCTAAGAAAAGAAGTTTTTAAACAAGGGTTTTAAAAAGAGTTTAAGCTTGTTTTAAGCTTGTTTAAGGGTTTGGTTTAAAGCTGTTTTAGCTTTCACAAGTGGAGGAGATTATCTTCTTGTTTGGGCTCAAATCTCCATCTCTCCATCTTGATCTAGAGAAGTTTTTCTAAACTCAACTCTAGCTTTTATTTATAATTATTTGTTGATTATCATTTCTATTAAAGCTAGTTTTATATTGAGTTTAGATTTGATTTTATCTCATTGTTACACACACCCATTTGAGCTTATTGTATTTGCTTACATAGTATATTAGGGTTGTGAGAGATTGTAACATTGAGTTGTGCTTTCATTGAGTTCTCATCTATTGTAGAGAACAAATTTATATTTGTTACATTGTGAGTATTATAAGGTTTTCGGTGAGCTAGAAAACCGAGTGTGTTGTGAAGTTTTCGGTGAACTAGAAAACCAATTATGAGGAGTGACGTTGATCGGTGAGCGTTGAAAACCGACACTGTGAGGTGTAAACGTTATTTGGGTGAGCGTAGAAAACCCGGTTGTGATAGTGAATTTCTCTCCGGGAGTGGGGAGCGGAGACGTAGGACGGAAGGTCCGAACTCCGTGATCATATTGCTTGTTTGAGTTTGTCTTTGGCGTATTTGTTTTTGCATTTATCCTATATCGCCAATTGTGCATTGCTCATTTATTTCATCCACTATCTTGTTTATATTGTTTACCCTTGTGTTAGTTGACATATCCTTGCATATATCATATTGTATATCTCTTTGGTAGGATATATCATCTTGTGTTAGTTTATATATCCTTGCATATACAATTCATCATATAGGATATATCTCATTGTTCATATTGCTTATCCTAGCTCATATATCTTGTTGTATTTCATACTTGCTAGGATAACTTGATAATTAATTTTAATTGGCATTTAATCGGATTAGATTAGCATAAGACCCTAATCACCCTCCCTCTAGGGTCTAACATCACCTTCAAGGTCATTGAAAGATAGATTCAAATAGTTTAGCAAATGAAAGTCTTGAAAAAATATCTGGTATTTTTTCCTGATAGGTAATTTATTGAAACATTGAGCTTCTCGATGCCTTTTACTGAGGCTAAAGAAGGAATACTTCCTTAAAAGAGATTTCCACCAAGATAAAGCTCCTCTAGCACTTGACAATCAGCAAGAGTGGTAGGGATTGAGCTGGACAATTTGTTCATTCTAACATCAGATATGCTCAAGTTTCTTAAGCTCCCCAACTTCAGATGGTATTACCCCTGACAGTGAGTTGTGTCCTAACCGTAAATTTAGAGAGTGTTCGGGTATGGAGAATATCTCTTTGGATAGATATGATGCCTGTAAATTTGTCATACTAGCTGGTATGTTTCTGCTCAGTTCATTAGAATCTAGATAAAGTTTATTCAATTGAGTATGATTACTGTTGGATAGTAGGTTTCCTAATATGTTTTATTAGGATTCCTAATCTGTTTTGATAATAGGTTATTGGGATTCATAATCTGTTTTGATAACAGGTTATTAGGATTCCTAAACTGTTTTGATAACAGGTTATTGGGATTCTTAATCTGTTTTAATTTTGGTTTTAGAATTGTTGGATTCCTACTCTAATTGGTGTATGTAGGAAAATTGCAATAAAGAAGATAAAAGAAAATTTGAATTGATTCCTTTGATCTCGATTACAACTTGATTACAAAAGAGAGGAGAACGAAATTGGTTCTTCCCCTTTGTTTAAAACTGGGTTCTTCTTGGTAGCGATGGAATGCCTCCTTCGATTGCTTGCGTCGAATTTGCTCTCCGTTGACGATCCGACCGTCTCTTATCTCGTGGGAACGATGAACTTCTGTAGGAAGTTTTATACGTAACTCTTTAATGAGTTTAAGAACTCTGAACGAGTTAAAACTCTATAGATAGAGTTGTTAGAACCGAAAATTCGGTTAATGATCAAGCTGTATCTGTTGTCGAAGAATCCTCTCGGATCTGATCTCCTGAGATTGATTCAAAAATCCTATCTCCAAGGATTTCGTTGCTGCTAAATCTCCAACCTGTACGGTTTTGATCTCTCAAATCCAACCTGCTCACTCTTCGGGTTTCAAAAGAGCCAGCCTCCTGATCCGATTATCAAAAATCTGATCCTCCAACTCTGTTGAGTTTGTTGAGTTTTTATAGGGGGATAAGGGGTTGTAACTGATCCCTATATCCGCTCCTACGTGGGCGAAAATCCCTCAGAACGTGGGGAATCAGTCCCGAAACCGTTCGACTCGTGTTTGAACAAGTCAAACGCCCAATCTGGCGTTCAGAACCCAACTTCGTGTCTTAGGATTGAGACGCGAGGTTGGGTGTTAGCTGAACATTGATGAACGCGAGGGTCGCTCGCGTTTTGGCTTGTTGCCTGCTTGGTGACGCGGGGGTCGGTGTGGGTTGAACTCCCACGAACGCGAGGGTCGCTCACGTTAATTTGTGACTTGGAAACGCGGGGGTCGCCTGCACTTCCATAATTGTGACGCGGGGATGACTTCCGCGTTTTAGAAGAAGTTTGTTGACTTGTGACTTCTTCTGTAAGGCGTTGCAAAGACCATTGTTCTGTAATCCTCGCTTTAGCTGTTGTAGAGTGTGAAAGTCGTCAGATTGTAACCTTCACTGTAGATTGTGAGGACTGCTGAATAGAGTTTCCATCATTTATCGGAAGTGTCGTCGAATTGTAACTCTTCTCGATCTTTGTGAAAAGTCCTCCATTTGCAGTTTCTTCGCTTATCGACCCGAAAACTATTTGATTATAGCTTCCGTTGTAGGAGCTTAGACGGGAATCAACATCCATGGTGTCTTTTAGACGAATATTTGCCCACAACTCTCTACCAAGCAACTCACTAACTAAGTCTAACCTTTTATTTCTAAAATCATTACACTGCTCATCAACATCTCTATTAGTCATGCTGTTGTCGCAGCCATCAAGATCAATCATCTCAGAAATGAGGTTGTGTTTGCGGTGATTTGAAAGTCATTTGGTGGTGACCTCCATCGTAGGGGCTTGTTTTAATCAGCTATCCATTGTAATTTTTAGACAGCCTACAGAACCCCCTCCAAAGTTTTCGAAAGTTCGCGGTTGACTGGGACGAATTTTCGGAATACTTTGGACCCCAAAGTCTT
Source organism: Asparagus kiusianus (assembly GCA_022839385.1). Taxonomy (NCBI): domain Eukaryota; kingdom Viridiplantae; phylum Streptophyta; class Magnoliopsida; order Asparagales; family Asparagaceae; genus Asparagus; species Asparagus kiusianus. The sequence goes on from BQKN01066823.1 coordinate 606,085, forward strand.
GTGAATTGATTGCTCACTCCGTCTGATCGAGCAAGATGATTCCAATGTTGTTGACTGTAATCTGTTTGTGTCTCTCGATAGACTCCCCCGCGGAGTCACCAATTTCTTCTCGGCCTTGGTCGCCTTGATGATTGCTGCTAGCTCTTATTTACCTGGGGCCGTGTCATAGCCTTGGTAGTTGAAGAGCTGCCATCATAATAATCCAATGCATAAACAAATTATGCATTTGAGAATTGGAACGCGTGGGTGAGCCCAGCGTTTGGGAATTTCAACCGACCCGAACGCGAGGGTCGGTTCGGGCGGGATTCTGATCTCGAATCCCGTTCGTTGGGATTTGACAGCCTGTCCAGCTGTCTATAAATAGACCGCTTTAGGTCAAATCAGAGTCATTCGACTCTCTTTAAAAAATTCCAACGAAAATCTTCGTTCCCTCCCCCGGCGAAGAACTGTTCATCTCCTCCGACGAGATCTCATGGCACCCAAGAAATCTGACGCCCCTCGTTCTTCCCGATCTGACGCCGCTGCGGCTCGAGAGTCGGCATCATCAGCGCCGGCCGGCGGTGCTACCGCTCAGGCGAGCATGCCGCCTCACCTCCCTTTGATCGGTGGTAAGTATGGCCTTCGTGGTCGTTGAACTTGTTTCGGCAAGTTTTGATCTTTGGATCCAACGAGGAAACTCGTTTCAGATAACGCGGGGCTGGACTCCGTCGTTTAGTATTTCTGACGCGAGGTTCGACCTTCGCGTCTGACTTTTCTGACGCGAGGTTCGATCTTCGAGTCTGAACTTAGTTGACGCGGGTGTCGACCTTCGCGTCTGACTTTTCTGACGCAAGGTTCGACCTTCGCGTCTGACTTTTCTGACGTAGTTGACGCGGGTTTCGACCTTCGCGTCTGACTTAGTTGACGCGGG
>BQKN01066824.1:0-21604 GCA_022839385.1 Asparagus kiusianus
CCTTAGTCCTTTGCACAAGGATCAAGGTAAAGTTTCGGTCAAATAACGCTTAGGCTCGGTGAATGAATCCCGAGCGACTCATCACGCTTGGGGTCGGCCATGCCCTCACAACAAGTTGAAGATCTCCCATAATGGAAAAGTTTCTGTAACCGACCGTATTAGACTGTGAGTCGAAGTCCAGGAGCCCGTTAAGGCTCCGTGCTCATGAAGGTGTGGCTCCAAATATGTGACTCTTGAGAATACCAACAAGGCGTTATGTCCCCAGAAGAAAACGTATTCCTCAAATAACGGTGATGTTATACCTAGGATGTCGTGCCAACACCCGACAGGTTGCTCGGTAATAACGCCGATGAGTTGTACTATCGGGTTGGGGTCAAACAAGTCTTAGAAGAGGTATCCGAGAAATATATTCTCACTGTTAGTGTACCAAACTTATCAGAGCAGTATTATCAGAGTGTAGTTGTCCTAAGACCGCACTACAGAGCGTCTCGGTATTTGAAAGGCTTTTCACTGAAGCGTCAAAGCCTAAACTAAGACGTTTCTGTAAGAAGAGATCAGTCATTCAAGATGATGAACTCCCAGAAGCTACCATCAATATGGCCGATAAAGGAAAGTCAACATGACATTTAGGTCCCGATCCCTTTCGGGAAGTATCCCGACGTATAACTCGGCTGTAATCCGGAACTATCAGACCAAGGGATTACCAACAGATAAACAGAGGGTTATTCTCAGATGATGAAGCATCAGACGCTTGCTTTGCAGTCACTTCGAATGCCACAGTGTTCAGCACAGGACAAGTTCGGGAGGCGTTCACAATAACTCCCGACCAGTTAGCTCAGATACTTCAGGACGCTCTAGCTAAGCAGTGGGAAGAAATGCGAGTTGAGATGAAGATAGAAATGGAGTTGATCATACAACCAAGTAAGGGAGTTACAAGTCCAACAGCCTTAATCACAACCTAAACTGAGTCAGCGAGCTGATCCAGTCGTCGAAATACCACAGCTATTTGAACAAAGATGGTTGATAGTGACTCAGATGTATATAAGGCTATTTTTGCCGACGCTTCTCCCAACAATAATAACACTAGGGGTGGTCTAGTTGAGCCTTCTCAAACTCCTTAATAAGCCTTAAAGAAAAATGCAGGTGAAGATAAGAAGATGAAGGACCTCGAGAGCAAAATCAACGCTTTGATGTCTGCTCAAGAGGTGAAGAAGACCAGTATCCTGTGTCCATATTCGAGAGAGTGGGAATCAATTCCATATCCGGTGAAGTTCAATTTGATTAACTTCACACCGTTCGATGGGAGAGGATCGCTCCACTCAGCGCCTAATTTATTTTAAGTCACACCTCGACATGATCTCTGGCAATAAACCTCGGATGGTCTGGTCATTCGTTAGCACCCTTCGTGGGGCTACCTTCAATTGGTACCGTCGTCTTAAGTCAGGAAGCATCAACACTTGGGATGATATAGAAAGCATGTTTCTCACCAACTTCTTTGATGATGACTCCAAGGTGTCAATCAGAATACTTTTTTATGAGAAGTAAAAAGACGGGGAGTCAGTCGATAACTTTGTCAAGCGCTTACGGAATAAGGCGATGAATTGCTAAGATCCGATTATGAAGGAGGTCATCCTCCAAACTTATCATAACAATCTCTCATTGGATGTGCTGGAAGTCATGGGAGTAGTGCCCTCCAAAATTTGGAAAGAATTGAAGGTGCGTGGTGAGCAAGCCGAGTGCTTCCTTAAGAGGAAGAAGGTTAAGAGGGGCCAAACGGCAACAAATCCTCCGAAGCAAAATTTTGTTTCTCGGGGCAGAGGGAAGGCGTCAGTAGCCACAATAGCTGCAAATCAAACATTTTAACTACAACCATAGTAGCAAGCGCCACAGTAGTTGTCGTCCTAATGACAACAATGACCTCAAAGGCGGTAGAAAACTTCTGAGCCAAAATTCCCGAAGGAGTATTCTTTCAAGGAAGATGAGGTACCTGCCATCTTAAAATATCTCTTGGAAAATAACAAGATTAAGTTACCTCTAATTACTGATCAAGAGGAAGCCAAGAGAACTACAGACCCAAAATATTATGCTTTCCATAGACAGGTCCATTACCCCACTAAGATGTGCTACACCCTAAAGGACAAAATTCAAGCCTTGATTACCGTCGACATCATTACTGCAAAATAGCCCAAAGAAAAGAAGGTGTGTGCTAATGTAATATCTATCAGCTTCGGTTCTATTCCTATGTCGTGGTTCCAAGCAGAGCATGTATCAAAGGTGGAGATGAAAACCGTTAATAACGATCCTCATGGAAAATGCTAGAAAGGGCTCGCACCACACACGACCCCTAATAGTAAAATTATTTGGGTCCATCCTGATCTGCTTAAAGACAAATAGTAGAAGGGGTCCTCTTTTAAGAAGAAACCCAAGCCCAATGGAAAAGGAAAATCTTGTTGCGCCCCACAGCGTTTTCAGAGGAAAATGGTGAAAGAATACCAACTTTGCCGCTTTTTGAGGATGAGCATGAGGTCTTCGTCACCAGAAGCGGGAACGAGTACCACTACAAATATCCTTAAGCTTATGATCCAAACAATAAGGGAAAAATCCTCAGCACAAAGATGTTCAAGTTTTGAAGCATTCTCGTTTCAATCAACCGATTGGGAGAGATAAACCGAAAACTTCCAATGCGCCATACCGTTTCGATGTTATGGTCCAACTAGCTAACATCCCAGCGAGGATAACTCTATACGAGTTGTTGTGTCTTTTCAAAGATACCAGGGAGGCTTTACAAGAAGCATTGGCCAATTCTGATATGTTTCTTACTCAACTTAAGGCAGTCCCTGAAGAACCAAAGTCGTTGGTTCAGCACTGCAACCTCGCGGCCAAACAAATCTCTTGAATCACCTTCACCAAGGATGACATGCAAATGAGGAATTCAAAGCATTACAGGCCTTTGTATTTCATCGGATACATCACTTCAAGCGTTGTTAATTGGATCCAAGTCAACCCGGGTTCCGCTATCAGCATCATGCCATTCTGATTGATGCACAATCTCGGAATCCCTACCAGCAAGTTGGCTTTGATAGGCACTATTATCTATCGATTCAATACCAGTGTGTCTAGGCCATTGGGTAAAATCCAGGGGAAGTGTCAACTTGGGATTTAAGGTCCAAGGTTACGTACTACGTGATCGATGCGAAAACCTCCTATAACTTACTATTGGATCGATCCTGGATCCATGGTAATGTTATAGTCCCCTTCACCCTCTATCAGTGTCTAAAATATGTAGACACCAATAATGAGGTTAAGATGGTGGTCATAAATAAGCAACCATTTAAGGGGTTGAAAAACTACTTTACTGACTCACTTTATTACGGTGCTAAATCTGATACTGAATCATCGGCCTAAGGCACGGATAATAGAGAAGAAGCTGATACCAAAGCTGGGCTTATTAGAATGGAGGTTTGGTACTAAATGACATTGTAGACTTTGTAATCAATCTTGATGATGGTGAATTGTCAGATGGTAGTTGTAATTGGCAACTTGTCGAAGAAGAAATAAATGACGATTTAGAATATTTGCCTTGTCTTGATAATAAAATGTAGAGGCTGTATGATAACCCCAATATACATATGCCACTTTGGTCGTCTTGATGATGAAGAAGCATGTCCAAGACTCATTTGGAACAACCCTCGTTATTCCTGCTAAGGCAGGGGGTGAAAAGGAGTTAATTTTCGGCAATAGGGAGATATCTCCACCATCAGATCCCTTCTCAAAGGGAAATAGTGACGATGAGAGGCCCAGTCCTCACTTGTTGAGATACTGCCAACAATCACATAACTTCATGAAGAAATTACGATACAACTTCAAACTCGAAGAAGGTCTTTGTTTTGGTTGAGGTCCATGTGTTCCACCTCGTCCCGCCTATGTACCGAAAGGAAAACTCGATAATTATTATGGTTATAAAAGGGGTCTGGGCTATGGTTCTTCATCCGATGACGATTGTTATTGGCAAGTCATCGACCGATTAGCAAATAAGGACGGATACTCATTCGATTCTTCAATTTAGGACTCCGACGTCAGTCTTGGAGAAATGTTCAAGGCCTGATGTCGAATATGGCCACAGTCGATCCCGCCACAATGAAGGAAGATAATCAATTACCAACTTGGGAAGATCTTTCAATCCATCACCTAAATATCTAGTATGGCGATAGATTCGAATAAAGAGAACCTCCCACCGAAGACAAAGTGGTCCAGGTGAACATGGACGACGAAGCAAATCCAAAACCTATATTCGTCAGCGATAGTCTTCCACCAGACGAGAAGGAAGAGTCGATTTCCCTCATCAGGGAATACATAGATGTTTTCTCCTGGAATTATGAAGATATGCCAGAACTTGATCCAAATGTGGCAATGCATCACCTTAACATCAAACCGGATGCTAAATCTGTCAAGCAACAGCAAAGATGGTTTTGTAAGCAAATTATGGAAGCGATCGAGTCTGAAGTAAAAAGCTGATTGACTCGGGCTTTATCAGGGAAGAGCAACATCCCGACAGGCTAGCAAATATTGTATCAGTCCTTAAAAAGAATGGGAAAATTAGGATTTGCATCAACTTCAGAGACCTAAACACTGCTTGCCCAAAGGACGATTTCCCCTTCTGATCACGGACGTTATCATCAACAACACATGCGGATTCGAGAGAATTTCCTTTATGGATGGATTTTCGGGTTACAATCAAATCAAGATGTACCCAGATAACGAAAACCATACCGCATTCAGAACACTCCTCGGAGTCTTCTGCTACACAGTCATGCCTTTTAGATTAAAGAACGTAGGAGCCACATATCAACGAGCAATGTTGAACATTTTTTAGAAACACCTCCAGAAGACCGTTGAATGTCATGTTGATAACCTAGTTGTGAAAAGCCACAGCAAAGACGATCACATTAAAGACTTGAGGACGATATTCGATCTCATGCGGAGACATCAACTGAAGATGAATCCTACTAAGTATTTCCTAGGAATGTCCAGTGACAAATTCCTCGGATTCATCGTCACCACAAAGGGTATTCATATAGATCATAACAATGTAAAGGTGATACATGAATTGCAACCCCCAAGAAATCTCAAAGAACTCAGAGGATTACAAGGGCGATTAGCTTATATCCGTTAGTTCATCTCAAATCTATCCGGGAAATGCCAACCACTTTCCAAGCTCACAAAGAAGGGCATGTCTTTTATCTGGGATGAGGATTTTAGAAGGCCTTCGAGGATATCAAAACATATCTGGCAAATCCTCCTGTTCTCGTTGCACCGAAGTCGGGTAAACTGTTCTTAATTTACGTCAAGGCGATGAACCACTCATTAAGTGCTTTACTCACACAGGACGATGATGATGGTTACGAATAAGTTGTCTATTACCTAAGTCAAACTTTGGTAGGTGCCGAATCTCAGTATCCAATGATTGAGAAGGAATGTCTCGCTTTGGTCTTCACCATCCAAAAGATGCGATACTACCTCGTTGGACAGACGATCTACGTCATTTCTAACGTTAACCCAGTCCAGGTATTCATGACGCAACCAGCCTCCATGAACTGGCGATTAGCAAGATAGGTCTTGCTTTTGTCCCAATATGACCTTCACTTCAAGCAACAAAAGTTGGTCAAAGGATAAGAAATTTGCGATCCTCTAGCGGCTAACTTTGCGAAGGATACAGCCGAATTATATAAAGATTTTCCGAATGAAACCTACAAAGTCAACACTATCTTGCATCAACAGGTGTGGCAATTGTACTTCGATGGTGCTTCCCGAGTGACTAATGTGGTGAGTACTTCTGGTAACTATAAATCTCTTCGGGAGTAGGAGTTATCCTAGTTTCCCCAGAGAAGCATATGATATCTCGAGCTTACTCATTAATTAGGAAATGCTCCAATAATATGGCCGAATACAATGAACTGCTCATTAGACTTAGTTTTGCCAAAGAGCTGAGGGTCGAGTATCTCAAAGCTTTCGGTGATTCTTAATTAATAGTCAACCAAATTCGTGGAGAGTACAAGGTCAGAAACCAAGACCTGATCCCGTACCACCAGGTAGCTATCGAGATAGGAGACTCGTTCGAAGGGTTCTTCATCGAGTACATTCCATGTCGCCAGAACGCATATGCAGATGCACTAGCGGCATTAGCAGTATCTCTAGCATAGCCTCCAGAGACAGAACAACTAGTCACAGTGAGAATTCACCAACTTTTTATACCAGATTGTGCCTTGGACATCAAAGAGGCGCACTCAGCCGGAATTGAGCTCGAGCCTCGAGACTGGCGTTTCTTCATTGTTGATTATGTCTTGCATGGTTTTTTGTCGAAATACATAAAAGAAAGAGACTCGGTTCAGCGAAGAGCACTGAGATTCTATTACAACATGGTGACCCAAACGCTGTATTGTCACGCGTACGACGATCTGCTATTCTGATGCCTTTCAACCAGGGAAGTAGAAGAAACTCTTAAGGAAGCACATGATGGAATCTGTGGGGAACACCAACCTGGCCCAAAACTCTATGATCAACTCAGAAGAATAGGATATTATTAGCTAACCATGGTCAAGGACGCAGTTGACTATATCCGACGGTGCCATGTGTGTCAAATACACGCGAATTACATGCACCAACCACCAGAACACCTGCACCCTTCAGCTACTTCATGGCCATTTGAGACATAGAGAATGGACATTATCGGTCCTATTTTTTCACCGTCAGCCAAAGGTGACCATTTTATTTTGGCAATCACCGACTACTTCTCAAAGTGGACCGAAGCGATTCCACTCAAAGAAGTGAAAACAAGCGACGTCGTTAAGTTCATCAAACACCACATCATCTACTGATGCAGTGTTTTAAGATGAATCATGCATGATAATGGCCCTTAGTTTGTTAGCAATGCCTTCATCAAATTCTATGAAAAGTTTAAAATTCAAGACGTCTCATCGACGGTATACAATCCCATGGTGAACGGATTAGCTGAAGCTTTCAACAAAATCATTATTAAGATTCTATCAAAGCTCGTCAGAACCAATAAATGAGACTAGGACGACAAACTCGATGAAGCTCTCTGGGCATGTTGCACCACAATCTGCAAGCCTACCGAAGCAACTTCGTATTCTCTAGTATACGGGTACGAAGCCGTCCTCCCCCTGTAAATCCAAATTCCATCCCTTCGCATCGCTCTCGCAACAGGGATGATGACAGAGGAACAATATCAGAAACGTCTCGAAGAACTTGAGATGTTAGACAAAAAGCGCTTGGAAGCTCAGCAGCAAATTAAGTTTTACTAGGTTAGAATCTCTCGAGCTTTTGATAAAAAAGTCTGATAATGAAGCTTCAAGGAAGGGGATTTGGTTCTCGTCATACGGTGACCGATGATTCTCAATTCTAACAAAGGGCAAATTACAGCCCAAATGGGAAGGACCGTTCATGGTAGAGATAGTCTACTCAAATGGCGTATATTGCTTAAGCACCCAAGATGATGACAAGCTCATGATGTTAATAAATGGGAAGTTCCTAAAAAGTATTATCCCTAGTATGTTCGGGATAACCTATTTAATGGGTAGTTCCTGGAGAATACTGTGTAGGATATTCTTAAGGATAACCCGAAATCGGCTCTTTATTCAGGATGAAGACCAATCATCAGAATGATTCATTCTTAGTCAAAAAAAAGTGATTAAGAACCTCCCATTAGGGCTAATGTCACATTTAATGGCGTATTGCCACACGAGACATGTAAAGGTCACAAATGACTTTTAAAAGCTCAAATTCATATAAAAGCATAATGTCACAAGTAAAGGAAATGATATTTGACGTACTACCAGGAAATACAGAATTCGCCCAATTACTTGGTCCGTAACTTAGAGCTACTTGGTAAGCTCTTTGATCTGTCATCCTAATCTGATGTAAAACAGCTTTAAATTCTCTTTCCATATACTTGTATGCAGCAAACTCCAACAATTTTGAAATACGTTGAGCAGCACTTGAGGCAAAACTCATCTCTCTAAGCTTCAATTTATAATTCTCAATGAGATGAAGTATACATCTAGAGTGGTACGCATCTGGAAATGTATCTTTCAAAGATTGTTTAATTCCTTTGTCGGCATCTGACAAAATCACTAGAGGATGGGGTGGATTGTATGGTTATGTTCGATTGTACAAAATATACCGCAATCCTTGAATAAACCAACTCCAATTTGCTTCATTTTCTTGGTCACACACGCAAAATGCGAGTGGAAATATGCCTTGATTACCATCATAAGCAGTCGCACCTAATAGGATCCCTTTGTAGTGATCCTTCAGAAAAGTCCCATCTAGAAAGAGCAATGTTATACATCCCTTGAGAAACCCCTGTATGCATGCACCATACGACACAAATAAACGTTTGAATCTCGTGTTTTCTTATTCAATTGTGAAGACACTTCCTGGGTTTATTTCCATCACCTTCATTTGGTACCTAAAAATGTTGGTTAAATCACAAATAACTTGTTAAATGTTGAACAATATCTAAATATCACATGTAATACTCAAACGTCACAAATAAGGTCCAAATATCACATATAAGGTCTAAATGTCACATGTAAGGATTAGTTGTCACATATAATGTTGAAATATCACATTGGAAGCGTATCTGTCACATAGCGTTTTGACATGTCACATTTACAATTAACTTTGATAGATATACGTTTTATAGGAGACATCAACAATTCGCTTGGACTAACCGGGATAGTAAATCATATGAATGCCTTGCACAACCAAATATTTGGTCTTTTGCCGTCTTCTTAGCATGCCAAGCTTTAGAATAATTAACTCTTAATCCATATTGAGAGTGCAACTCCTTTCTAATGTCAGTTGGGGTAATATATGGATGCCTCTTCATAATTGATTGTAGCATACTCGTAATCCACCTTCTTGATGCTCTGAAGTGACCAGCTATGCTGTTATGTTGTCCGCATGTATGTTAAGGAATATTTTTTTTATAGCAAAGGTTGACACATTCCTCAATGGTGAAGCGAAAAGCAACCACGGGCATTTTGTTTCTTTTCTGAAACATGCGACTAGCACGAATACGTTTTGGCTCATTGTTAACATAATTAAAAGCAAACTTCTTAGCTATAGAGTAGTATATAAGAGCCATTCTAACTTCTTTTGTACTTTCAAATTGTTGCCCTTTTCCAGTAATTGCCTCGTGCCACCATGCTGGGATCCGTGACGAGTCACTTACTATGTTGTTCATCATCCACGCATGCTCTCCTTGAGGGTTGTCGTTTGGGATCCTCTCTGATTCCTCGATTGTGATCCTCTCATAAGGTTCCTCGATATGTTCTGATGACTGTGAGCTTACATTAGGAACACTGCAGGTTGAAAGATAAGGTCACAAATAAGTCACGTATGATACTTACCAGTAAAGTCACATATAAGACCTAAGTATCACAAATGAAGTCCATATGTCACAAATAAAGTCAATTTGTCATGTTGGATGTCTTCAGGTCACATATATAACGTAATATGTCACGTGTATCCAGAACCTGAAAATATATTTTTGAATACTTACTTAAGCTCTGTTTTTGTCCCTATGGCATGAGTGGGTCCTTCATCTCTTTTAGTAACAGTCATGGTTACTGTATTTAACCCCATTGAACGATGATAATCTATCATGTTGAGAATATCTTTATCTTTTGAAAGCTTAAATGAGACATTGGGAAACTTCTCGATAGAGTAACTTATCAACAAACTTTCGTATGATTGTCTAAAATTCTCTGCAACGATCATCTTCAATTCAGCTAAACTTGTTGTCGAATTGACTTTAATGAGGGTTGTATTACTGTTAAATGAAATCACACACATTAAGGAATCTTCCATTGTGGTTGTTGAAGAAGTTAAGAGGAAAAAATTAAGAATATAAATGGTTGTTGAAGGTCTTAGTAGTAGATCTAAAGAGGGAAGAGTATATATTACATTGAAATGAGGCATGCAACAATTTTGGAGGGAACTTAATATCTTTTTCCCTCCAATTTTCCCTTTTCCCTTCATAAAATCTCTCTAGTGTACACCCCCAAACGGAAGTGACTTCCGATTTGATGGGTTGCTTTGCTGGCCAACAAGATAAAAAAACTCACTAGCCTACACCCCAAATCGGAGGAGTACAAAGGGTAAAAAGGGCAATTGGTAAAAATACACTATAAAGTACATATACAATCTTGGGTTTGGGGTGTAAAAGCATAAAAACTTGGGTCAAGGTGCCCCTAAGTGGTTTGACTCTAGTTGGGAGGTGAGGATGAATAGCCCAATTTAATTTGGCTCCCCCAAGCAATTTTCCCTTTTTTTAAACCCCTTTAACAAAACCATTAGAGTTGTACGTCTATAAGGGCCTGTAAATCTAATAAGGTAGCCCAATAAGATCATGACATCCAGCTTGGCCCAGCACCTTCCAACGCGCAAATTTGGAAAAGTTCGGGCTACGAATACACAACAAACCCGACCCGTTACCCAGACCTTGCGTACTGTCGATATAAGAACCCTAATACCGTCTCCTCAGTGCCGCGCCGAAACCCTAACCCTAGCCGCACATCCTTTGCATTCCCACTCTCCCTCAGATCTTTCATCTCCAATGGCGGCGGCGGCGGCGGTGGTTGAAACGACGGCACTCGACGTCAAGCTCTTCAACCGATGGACTTTCGATGATGTTAATGTACGTTACCAAAATCTCTCCCTTTTTTGTTCTTTTTTTTCCCTTTTTTTTCTTGATCTATTTTTCTTTTTCTTTTTTTGTTGAAAAGTCTCTCCTTTTGTTGTAAATTATGCTGATCAATATCCTGTAAGTGTTGGTGCACTCATCTTTAGATCTTCGTCTGCAATTAATTATAATTTTAAGCTTGTGAATATGTCTGGTTCAACAAAACTTGTAGTCAAGATTAAAGTTTTTATTTAGGATTTTACTTGGAACTTCTAAAATTGGGTTGTATGATCTATCCTTCGAATTTTTTGTATTGTTTGGTTTATAGCTCAAAAGTGTACCAGAGTTGATTCACCAGTAAATTATAATATTAGATGTAATTATTTAATTAACTTTTAACTTTGATGATGCCGGGACTGCCCAAAGCTATTTGATGTTCATTTAACTGGGTTATTTTGACGAATTAGTGTATGGACATTGTTTCCGAGAGAAAATTTCAATTACTGAAAAGAATTAGTGAGAAAAACATTGTATTGAGAGTAATTAATCAATTACTATAAAAACATGAAATGACATTTGGCTTCAAACTTAATAGGATAAAGATGCCATTCTGGTATTTCAAGTCAAATTTATAAAATGTTTGTTTAGAAAACCGTACGTTTTTTCTTTTCCAGTATGTGCTGGTTCTATGCATATTTTGATTGCTGGTGTTTGATCACATTCTGCAATACGTAAATTATGTGACCCATAACTAAGATCATGCCTAGGTTAGTTTGTGAGGTTCAACTAGTTTTGGGCTCATCGTTATTGGGACTCTCATGAACAGCAAAACCTCATCGCATGATTCACATTAGCCAAATTTGGTCCAGATGCTACCTTATTGTACTTAGCACCTTGTACTTCCTCATTTGGCATTTATATTAACGGCTTACCAAAATGCATTTTAATAGTGCAACATACTTTCAGATGGGTTTTGAGCATTGGAATTACATGTTTCCTAGAAATATATTGCTCTAAATTAGTTTTTTCAATGATCTTTTAGTACAGTGTATCACAAAATTTGGATACTCCTTTATTTCTTGCCTTGATTAGTTGATGCAATGTCCTCTTAATTCTAATGTAACTTGCTATTAAATTTGTCCTAAATTAGCTCACTACAGGAAATGTTATCAGTTTTACAGCATTCTTTCTTGTTTGGACTTTTTTTGAAAGATCTTGTCAGATTATGCCTGTCTATCCTTATTTATGTTCACTTTATGGTTGTAACTAGAAAGGATTAAATAATTATTAGATTCCTCTTTTCATGTATCACCATATTGAGTTTGAAAGATTATATATAGATATACAGCCTACGCCTAGTGCTTTTCCTTTCATTAAGTGCTAGATTACGTCGAGTGGTAAACTTCAAGTGTTGTGTACTCTTAGCAGTTAGCACAAGTGAGTGAGTTAAAAGGATTTTAGTTGTCAAGTAGGGTAACCTTCCAGGTAATTTTTTATATGAAAGGAATATAGTACAATTAATTGGAACAGACGTTTAGAAAAAAACCCACTTTAACGGTATCAATTTTGGTACTCTATAGCCATAACTTTGAGATTTAGAAGATTCTCCGACCCAGGATATCACTTATGCATTATATATTTTGTCATAAATAGTTTATAGTTTATTTCTTGATCTCTTTATCAGTGGAGTGTTTTATTTTTTTTATTCTGTTTATTTTGTTTTGTTTTATTCTTTTGTAGCTTTCTATCAAATTTTTTATTTTAAATGCTTGTTTATCTGTTGTAAATCATTAATCATTTGTCTGATGAACTTAACATTTGATTGTATAGGTAAGTGATATGTCACTGGTTGACTATATAGCTGTAAGAGTTGAGAAGCATGCGACATATCTTCCACATACTGCTGGACGCTACTCTGTGAAAAGGTTTCGTAAAGCCCAGTGTCCTATTGTAGAGAGATTGACAAACTCTCTGATGATGCATGGACGCAACAATGGCAAGAAGCTGAAGGCAGTTCGCATTGTCAAGCATGCAATGGAGCTCATTCATCTCCTTACTGACCTGAATCCTATTCAAGTGATTGTCGATGCAGTTATTAACAGGTGAGAATCCATTCTGACTGTTTGTACTGTAGATTTTTGATTTGCAGTCACCAAGTGAATTAATAAGACACTCACTTCTGAAAATATTAGCTAACATGTGATAACTAACTATAAAACGAGTGCATTAGGATGGTGCTCACCTTGTGAGAAGGCCATTGTCATGATTATCCTTTTTCCTTCCATGATAATGAAATATTATTTTCCGAGCCTACCTATTAGGGTGTGTGAGGCAACCCAACTAAACTGGACCAGCTTTAATCTGGTTCTGCCCAGAACCAGTTTAGTTGTGGACCAGCTCTTTCACACCTAGATCAGTTTAGATGCCCAAATTTGAACTAAAATAAACTGGGCCAATAATGGCCCAGCTTTTGCCAATCAAAGGTTAAAGACTGGACCTGGTTAAAACCTGGCTGTGTTAATTGTAAAACTCAGATATTGTCGTTTGTTAAAAAATTGGGGATGGACTCATTGAATTTTTGTTTCTTCCATCAGTGTGCTCTTTCATTTTTCAAGGCTTTAATGAGCGTGTGTTGTGTTGAGGTATTAGTAGACTTAGTCTCGTGTTTTACGAGTTAGTAGGATGGACTTGACTAAATAGGATACTATAGCTTTTTCCCCCCCAAAATAAAATAAAATCCTGTCATGCAAAGATGTAGTTAGTTTATATGCTATGAATAATATTGTAGTTGTTTTACAGGAAAGATAAAGTTTTTGTTCAAAAAAGCAGCATATTTTATTAAAGTTATCAATTTTAGTTACTGTTAAAGAATGCAATATAATGCTAATAACTACAATAAAACTTTTATCCCAGACTTTTTGGCTGTCTTATATGTTAGGCCTAATGTTAATGATTGTCTGTAGGTTAGTAAGGCTAACTTATTTAATAGTTTGTAGTAATATTTTTAGCTTCATATCCTCTAGCTTCTATTGCTTCTGATTTCTTGAGCTGAACAGGCATATATGTGCCATCAGAAATTATTACGACAGTTTAGAACTGTGTTATAACCAGAGTTTTAAATTGACACATACGGAAACTGTTTATTCCATGACTTTTTGAGTTGAGCTTTCTTTTCTCTTTCATTTTGATTAGTAGTTGGTTGTTTTTTCCGTGAGTGTACACTACAAGATGCTCGTATTTCATTTGGGAGCACCAATCCAGCATAAGTGTATTTCCTATCTGCTTAGTTTGGTTAGCCACCAGGAAACTATGTTCTGTGTTACTTGAAAAATTAGTTAGTATACTTCATTTTTCTTGTACATCCATTTTGACCCAATTGCTTTTAATGTGCAATATCTATAAGTGACAAGAAGCCTGCTTTAACATTCTACCAAATTTTATGCAAAAGCCTTGCATGACTTTATTGGCTCTTTCAGTGGGCCGAGAGAAGATGCTACACGAATTGGTTCTGCTGGTGTTGTGCGCCGTCAGGCTGTTGATATCTCTCCATTGAGGAGAGTGAACCAGGCGATTTATCTTCTCACAACTGGCGCTCGTGAAAGTGCTTTTAGAAATATCAAGACCATTGCAGAATGCCTTGCTGATGAGCTCATCAATGCTGCCAAGGGTTCTTCTAACAGGTATCACTGTACTGGTTGCTCGTATTTAAGTGCTAAACTATATTTTGCATGTAGAAGTGTGTATTAAAATTATGTGCAGCTAATGAGATTGTTCTTGTGACAGTTACGCAATAAAAAAGAAGGATGAGATTGAACGAGTTGCCAAGGCCAACCGTTGAGTAGGGATGCTATGTTTGAGTGGAGATGTTATGTTTTCCCCTCGCAAATCATGCTTATGCTTGCAGCTGATTGTATCTGCTTGGTTGTGTTTTAGACAAGTTGTGTTTTAGGCAAGTTTTGTTGAAACTCAGTATGATGATTTTATCTTTTTGTTATATCCCTTTGTTTGGGCAACATATACTCCTTCTATTTTAACTATTCAGTAGAGTTTCTTAATTCTATGCCATCTGAGTGTTATTTTGCATCGTACAATATTTGATGGATTGGGCGAGCTGTTAAAGACGGTGCCCGAACTCGCGGTACAAAAATGGTTGTTACTAGAAAATCCCAATCATTTATCGTGGACTGATTACTGCAGGTTTTTGAAACTAGCTATAAGTATTGTTTGCTTACGGATGCATTGCCATTCTTATTGATGTCCTGGTGTTGCCTTTGCCAAATCTTTTAATTCTGTGAATGGTTCGTTGCCAATTTTTGCTAGAACTGTTCACATTCAAACGTTTAATAAAACTGTAGTTTAATATTGTTACTAGTACGCTTTTTTTTTTAAATTTCGCTTCACTTTGATCCTCTATGTTTAACAATGTTATTCAGTATCTTAAAACTCAATACTAAAGTAAAATTTTCGTCCTGTGTCAAGGAAAATACTACTAAAGAAAATAAAGAACGAAGTTCTGGTCATGGTAGATCTGTAAAGTTGATCTAACATTTAAAACGTTGAACAGATAATGGAAGTTAAATAACAGTCGAATAACAATTTTGTCCTTATTGCGTCTGCTTTCTTCAATATTTAGGAGCTCGTTGTCCCCCATCGAAGCAAAATCAAAACTTACAATTACGGAGGATTCAGTGTGGTTTTCTTAACATCCCATTTGCGTGCACATTAAACAGTATAATTGACGACTCAGACTTTCTAATAGAAGAAATTTTCTAAACAAACCCATTCATAATTTTTTTTTCTAAAAATAGAACCCCTTGAGTTTTTTTTACAAAAATCGACTCACTTTTGTTTTAATCCGATCTCTAAATAGTCGGGGTTGTCAATCCCGACTATTTAGTACATATTAATATTAGTGTTATAATTTGGAGGTTTACAACCTCCTAAATAGTCGGGGTTGGCAACCCCGACTATTTAGAAACCGGATTAAGATAAAATGAGTCTATTTTTGTAAATAAAACTCAAGAGGGTCTATTTTTAGAAAAAAAATATGAATGGGTTTATTTAGAAAATTTCCACCTTTCTAATATAGCTTCTGGATCATGAAACAGCCTAGTACAGAGGCCTTCCTCATTATCGCATCAAGGTAAGACTTTTCTAATATAGCTTCTGGATCAGGAAACAGTCAAGTTTTCTAATACCTCAATTTTACTCATTCCAGAATGATACATGCTCGATTTTGTTAGCAGATTATTTACACCACATTTGATCTCTCAAATTCACATACAGCTTTCACTGAACTACATAGAAAAACATATGATATAAAAGGCACGGAACAACAACATATTCAGTAGCTAGTTAGTTAGTACCTTCCACGATCAAACGCCTTGTGCGCCTGTATCACTGTAATCCTCCATCAACTCAATCCCCTTGAAATTCTTCACCACCTCGAGCATGCTCGGTCTCCTCCATGGCTCGTCGGCTGTGCATGCTTTCGCCACTGTCAGGACCCTTCTCATTTGCTCTCTCCATCTCCCACGACCACCATCACATGCTGACATCAAGCATGGGTCAAACACGAGATCGATTTTTCCCTTCTCTTCTATCCACCTCACCCATCCCACGAGGTTCCCTCCTCCATCTAACAACTCCTCCCCAGTCGCTGGCCTTCCTGTTATCAACTCCAACACTACAACGCCGAAACTATACACATCGCCCTTTGCTGTCGACTTCATACTCATGCCATACTCCGGTGGGATATATCCGAAAGTCCCAGCAAGGTCTGTGCTCACGTGCGTCTCACAAGCGCTTATGATGCGTGCCAGTCCAAAATCAGATACTCTCGGTTCGAAACCCTCGTCGAGTAGAATGTTACTGGACTTCACGTCTCGGTGAATTATGTGTGGTACAAATCCATGGTGGAGGAATGCAAGACCACGTGCAGAGCCAAGGCAAATCCTGAACCGGGTTGGCCAATCAAGTGTTTCTATTGCATCTGCTCGATTACGCAGCCACAGGTCAAGGCTCCCGTTTGCCATGTATTCATAGATCAAGAAGCGTTCATCCCCAAAGACGCAGTAGCCGAGGAGAGGGACCAAATTGCGGTGCTTCACCTTACCAATCGTCTCCATTTCTGCCAAGAACTCTCGATCGCCTTGATAACTTGCTCCACCACTTAGCCTCTTGATTGCGACCACGCCGCCTTCTGGAAGGACTGCCTTGTAAACAGTGCCAAAGCCACCGTCACCGATGATGTGGGCCTTGCTGAAGTTATCTGTTGCTTTCAAGATATCACCAAGAGTTAGTCGAAGGAGTGCATGCTCAAAAGTAGCTATGTTTATGCTAATGGGTTCTTTTTTCAACTTTTTGCCTAGGAGCTCATCGGTAGATGCTGGTTCAATGGCCGATGGCTTTCCCTTGCTGGAAAGACCAAGAGTTGAACTTCTCTGCCTTAGTGTACGCCAACGAAGGAAGCTAAACAGAAGAACCAGGAAACTGGTAGAGCCCCCAATAATAATTCCCCAAACAGATGCTTGAGTTAGAGCTCGTGGAGAGGGGTGAGCTCCAAAAGGAACTGATGCAATGTGACTGCCTCTACAAGAGTTGCTAACCTTGCAATTCTCAGGTGAGAACTTGTCAAACTTGTTTCCAGATAAATCTACAAAGGAAAGCCCAACAATGCTACAAATATCGCAAGGGATAGCATCATAAAGATCGTTGTTAGAAAGATCAAGGTATGTTAAGTAATCAAGAGTTGTAAGCGACAAAGGAAGGCTGCCGGTGAGATTGTTATTGTGGAGGTCGAGAATTGAAAGGGAAGTCAAATTGGAAACGAACTTTGATATAGAACCAGAGAACTGATTGTTGCTTGCATTGAGTATCAGAAGGGAAATGCTCCCAGAAAATGGTATAGGTCCCTGAAGGAGATTCTGGCTGATATCAATATGAGTCAGGCTCTTGATATTGAAGATGGATCCTGGAAAGTGACTGGTAAGTTGGTTGCTGGATAAATTAAGTTTCACAAGGTTAGGTACCATTGTGCTCAAATCATCAGGGATAGAACCTTCAAGCTTGTTGTTTGACAGTAAGAGCCCTTGGAGATTTCTCATAGGGAAATGACGAGGAATGATCTCACCAGTCAGATAATTGAAGGACAAATCCAAGATGGTCAAGTTCAATAACACAGTGAGCTCATAAGGGATGCTGCCATTGAGTTTATTACCCTGCAGTCGAAGCTCCTTCACCACAGTGCAGTTCTTGATTGCTAAGGGAATGCTACCTGTGAGATTGTTATATGACAAATCTAGCACACCATAATGTTGACTGAACTCAGAATCGGGTAAGTCTACAACCTGTTGAAACCCGGCACATATCTCATTTGGTATTTGACCCGAGAGCTGGTTTTGAGCCAGAACCAAGTTATCGAGTAGCTTCAAGCGAGATATGGCTTTAGGAATTGACCCAGTCAAATTGTTCATGCCTAGATCAAGAGCTACTAAATTCTCACAGTCGAAGAGTTCTGCAGGGATTTCACCAGATAAGCTATTTCCGTGGAGTGACAAATTGGTCAGGTTCCTTAGTTTCCCAATAGAGCTCGGAATGGGTCCTTCAAATAAATTATTTTCCAATATCAACCTCTGTAATCCAGCAAGTCTTCCGATATTATCAGGAATCTGGCCATCAAGCTTGTTATTGCCCAGGAAAATTTCGAGAATGGTGTGTGACTCCCAAAGCTGATCAGGGAGAGAACCAGAGAAGTTATTCTGTGACAGTTCGAGGGTGATAAGAGGTAGCTCACCAAAATAACCTGGTACCTCTCCAGACAAATTGTTTCCCATAAGTGTGAGGGTGGTTAGATTTGAGCAGCGTTTGAAGGTGTGCTCAATGCTCCCAGTCAGATTGTTTTCAGAGAGTGAAAGAGAAGAAAAAGACTGAGCTTCACAGATAGAAGAAGGGATCTCCCCTGATAATTGGTTGGCATCAGCTGAAAATTCTATCAAAAATTGCAGTTTTATAGATGGTAAAGAACCACTGAAGAGATTCTTGCCAAGCCTAATCGAATTGACGAGTTTCCAGTTTGATATCCAGATTGGTATTGGACCTGAAAGATGATTCCCTTCGACGATGAAAGTCCTGATCGATTGCAACCCAGTCAAAGTCTCTGGTAAAGGACCCGAGAGAGAATTGAATGACAAATCTAGCATTGTTAAATTCTTGCATCGTCCCAAACTCTTTGGAATGAGCCCATCCAACCCTGCATTAGCTGCTACCAAATATTTCAAATTACCCAAATTCCCTATTTCAGCTGGCAATTCCCCTTCGAAACTGTTCTCTGACATATCCAACTCTGTCAAACTCTTCAGATTGGATATTTCGTCTGGAATTTCCCCTTGAAGCTTGCAAATTCGGAGAGAAAGTGCTCTGAGCTTCTTCAGGTTGCCGATCTCCGCAGGAATATTACCAGTGAAGCCATTTGGTCCCAGCCAAAGCAACTCAAGGCTTTCCAAATTGCCAATTTCTGAAGGCAAGATTCCTGTCAAGCTGTTGGTAGATAAATCAAGTGTTAAGAGATTCCGCAGATTTCCAATGCCAGGAAAGATCGATCCAGTGAACCCATTTTGGCTGATATCCAAATGCTGAAGCCTTGTGAGATTTCCAAGGTTGGGAGGTAAAGCTCCAGAGAATGAATTGCTACTCAAGTCAAGAAATTCCAGGTTCTGAAGATTTCCAATGTTCGGTGATAGACTTCCAGAAAAGGAATTTGCTTTCACAGAAAGCTTTACAAGACCTCGAAGCTGGCAAATGAATGGAGTCAAGCTTTCATAGAAGGAATTGTTGTCCAACATTAGTTCCCTGAGCATTTTCAGGTTGGCAATCCACGGTGGAAGAGCTCCCGAGAGTTGATTTGTACTTAAGTCTAGTTTTTGTAGGTCTTTTAACTTGCTGATTGATTCTGGAAGTTGACCGGAGAGTTGACAATTGCTGAAGTTGAGGAGCTTCAGAGATCTAAATTCCCCAATGCAGCTTGGAATAGAGAGTTTAAGGGGAATGTATGATAAATCTATTCCTTCAACAGTTAGCCCGGTACAGGTTATGCCAGTCCAATTGCAGGGTGGGATTTTGGGATCAAACCAGTTGGGAATAAGATTTTTTGCTGGAGAAAATTCATCCCTCAGAGTGATTAATGTTTGGATGTCTCCTGCATAATTTGCACTTGAGGTAGAGATGCAGAGAAGGAAATAAAAGAGGAATGGATGAATATATGACATCCTTCTGCAAGAGATAGCCTCAATTATGTTTAGAACAAGTTGCAGCTTTTGGATTGAAGGGAGTGAACCTGCATGGACATTAGAGGATTCATGAGATTATTTATTCAATACAGCAGGTTCAGATTCATATAAAATAATTTAGCACCGTATATTTTTCAAACATATTAAAGCAAAACAATGTCAATAGTTGGTACAACGTACGGCACAGCAAATTCAATATCAGAGAAAAGCCAAGGCGAAGTCATGAATCAAAAAATATAGAAATAATTCTACCAACATGTTCCTGTAAAAATAACAATACAAAACACGAAAATAGAGAAATACATCAATGAGAAATAATAGCTTCATTGGAAATGGTACACCGATGAGTTTTTCACTACGAAATTTGAGAATTTCAAACACTCAGGTCCCTTGAGAATATGGAGGTGTCAACTTCCAGTATTAGAGTGAAAAATCAAACTGCAGATGGAGCACACCAACACACGTTTGCCGATCCTTGATAGCTTGAACTAAGCCCCTTTTTTTAATATTTCCTCGTGTTCTATATAGAATAAGTTGATTTACTTTGCAAGATATGAAACTGGAAGAACTTCAATAAACTCCTTACGTACTATCTTCTCTTCTTTTGCTCAAATCTTTATTAATACAATTTGATGACCAGGATACAGAAACACTTGAGGACTTACAAGGACTAGAAGGCAAGACAGCCGAGACCTAAGCACATAATTACTTGATGGAGAAATATTCTGAATCTTGAAATTTGGTTTGTGAAAATATAAATCAAGGAGAGAACAGGGTGAATAAGTAGCAAGTGAAAAAAAGGTTTACCAATTTATATATTCCAGTTTCACCTCATTTGATATGTTGCGATACACCAGCCCAAGTTAACCTGAAAAGTACAATTAAAGATAAGAAAATGAATCAACACTAGACATCTGAAATCATAGTATATCACAGTAAAATTGGAGCAAGAGCAAACAATTATTAAACAGCCATTACCAAGAATAACAATTGTGAGAAAGGTCTTGTTTTTCAGAGAAAGGCAGAGAGCTCAAGCTCATCAAGAAGCGTCGCTAAAGAAATATTGGTTACTGAAACCTATGTTAAGTTTAAACAAAGTAAATGTTACAAGTAGAATAATAAATTAAGCTGCACTCAACTCAGAGGTCAGGCTACACACATTTTTTTGTGTATTTATATCATGTCATGCTTTCTGTTTGGATTACTGTAAGAAGGGGAGTTTTGCTCTTTTCAGTTTTAACTCCACCTCTCCACACACGGAAAAGGAAAATATTTAGTTTCCTCATTTATGTGGGTCCAATTTCTTTCTTCTCTACCTGTTAAGCTAAAGATAAAGAGGCCTTAAGAAAACACAAACAGAAAATAAAATATCATACCACATACAATCCATAAGGGAAAAAAGATGCAATAAAAGGAAGCTAGAGGAAAACAGATGGTAGAACAACAGGAGCTACACACCAAGATGAGGTCTTTCGAATCCAAACCACTTAAAAGGACTAATCCATCATTTGAAACAAGAGAAAACAGACTGCAATGTTCTGAAGAGTTATTGATGCTTACTCTTATTTTGTCACAAAAATCCAAAAATGAGCGTCTGAGACAAGTTAAG
>BQKN01066824.1:26604-73933 GCA_022839385.1 Asparagus kiusianus
ATACAAAATTCCCAAGACCCACTTCTTAAATAAGGAGTAAATGAAGCTGAAAACGAAAGAAGTCCCCCCGAATCTCAAAAACAGTCGACTGGCAGTGATCAGCTGAGACGAGCAGTAATTAAATAAGGGTTAGGGATTGGGGAATCGCCCTCCAACTCAAATAGGCCCCGAAAAAGGCGCGATTTTTAACATTAAATACGCGGATTTGTGTTTGAAAAGGACAAGGACGAGTGCTTTCTTTCTCCAAACGTCCCACTATTTAGGAAAAAAAAAAGAAGGAAAGCTACAAAACAACAGTCATTTAAAAAATAAGATCAAAAGGTAAGGTTTTTGGGTGCAGTGAAGAAATGCAAAACCCTAATGAAATCAATGTAACAGAAACTCTACAGAGAGAGAGAGAGAGAACCTGAGCGAGCTCGGAGGGGGGGGAGGGGGGGATGAGAAAAAGCTTCTTGCTTTGTTGATGAACTCCCGTATCAGTTGAGAGAGAATGAGAAAGGGGCTGTCTTTGTTGGAAAAACGTCGCCTTTATCGTACAGCGATGGGAATGGCGTGAAGGAGGAGAGAGAGAGAGAGAGTAGAAAGAGAAAGTAAGAGAGAGAGAGAGAGAGAGAATTGAGGAGGAAAGAGAAAAAGTGCAGCAGAGGCGGTTACGAGCGTACTCCCTGAAACCCTGCTGCCGCTGCTCCCCTTCTCTCTCCCGAGAGGAAACAAATAATTGTTGTTTTTGACTTGAGACTTTTAAATTGTCATGCATACTTTAACTGATATTAACAATGATTATGAGCACTGATTAATGGCAAAATCATGTATAATGTCATGAATAATTCATCATTATATTACTTTTAAGTCTCTCACCAACAAGTTGTATTTGAGACAACGTCTGTTCGCTCTTCGAACGAAGCAAGGAGATCCTTAAAGGATCACCTCAACAAATTGAATTTAAGTTTGATGGATTTATGAAATGTTGATGAGAAGGTTGACGATAGCTGTTGGGACAAACCCAGGGGGCCCAATAGAGCAGGATCGCAGTAATAGTAGAGATAAAAGGATGGACACACAGATTTACGTGGTTCGGCACTTGATTGTCTACGTCCACATGCAAGAATAGAAGGATCTACTATGAGGAGAAAAGTCTAAAGTTACAATCTTTTTTTTTTACAAGGAGATTCTCTCTCTCTCTCTCTATTTTTTTCTCTCTCATTCTTCTATATGAGGAGTTATTTCTGGGATGTATTATTCCTTAAGGATTTGGAGCCTATTTATAGGATTTGGGAAAATACTGTGCATAATAAAATATTAATATTTTACTATGCTATGGGGCCTGCCATTTTTGTTTTATTTTTCTTTGTCAAACAAAATGGCTGAGTGGATTTGGAGGTTTGGCTGCATTAGGCACGCATGCCTGACAATCTTCCACTTGAAGATTTGATTGAGCATCAATCATATATTCACACCATTCTTTTTATATTGTCATCTTCATGTTGCTTATGTATCTGACAGACCACAAGAGGATCGACACCAAGTAAATTTGTCAGTACTGATTGCTTTTGTCAAAAATCTGCTAGGTTGTCTTTGGTACGAATTTTCTGTATATTCATTGTTCCTTCTTCCACATTCTCACGAACGAAGTGATACTGAACTCGAATGTGTTTGGTCTTTGAATGAAAAGCTGGATTTCTTGCTAAATGCAAAGCACTCTGACTGTCACAAAATAGAGATATCTTTTTTGTTCATGGCCGAGTTCCTCCAGTACCATCTTCAACCACATCGTCTCTTTACTAGCTTGTGTAGCTGATACATATTCTGCTTCTGTTGTTGAAGTAGCCATAACTGACTGCAGTTTTAAAACCCAGCTTACAGCTCCGCCAGCAAGTGCAAACACATAGCTTGTGGTGGATTTGCTATTATCACGATCACCTGTATAATCAGAATCAACATATCCACTGATAATAAAATCAGACCCCCATAACATAATACAACATTGGAGGTTCCCTGGATGTATTTTAGAACCCTCTTTACATCATTCCAATGCTCTTTATCAGGATTTGCCATGTATCGACTAACCACTCACACTACTTATGCAATGTCTGGTCTTGTACAAATCATAGCGAACATTAAGCTTCCCACTACTGATGCATACGGTACTCGAGACATCTTCATCCTCTCTTCTTCACTGCTAGGACTCATATTGGAGGATAACTTGAAATTAATAGGAAGTGGGGTAGAAATTGACTTACAATCTTGCATGTTAAAACGCCATAAGATTTTCTTTAAATAATTCTTCTGAGAAAGCCAAATCTTCCTATTAACTTTGTCTCTGTAAATTTTTATCCATAGAATCTTGTTTGTGGATTCTAAATCCTTCATTTCAAATTTCCTAGCCAACTGAGCCTTTAATTCTTTGATACGATCTTTGTTTGGGTTTGCAACTAACATGTCTTTAACATACAATAATAAGATAACAACGTTATTTTCAACAAACCTCTTGAAATATGCACAAGGGTCTGAATTAAGTCTGTTGTATTTAAGGCTCATGATGAATAAATCAAATTTCTTATACCAACACATCGGCTTTTGCTTTAGACCGTACAGAGATTTGTTCAATTTGCAAATCAAGTTCTCTTTTTTTTCTTCAAAACCTTCTGGTTGGAGCATATAAATTTCTTCTTCAAGATCTCCATGAAAAAAATATTATTTTTACATCTAGCTACTCTAGATGTAAGTCAAATATAGCGCTCATAGCCAGGACTATGCGAACTGTTGTAAGTCGAACTACATGAGAACTATTTCATTAAAATCAATACCTTCTTCTTGAGCATATCCTTTTACCACAAATCTAGCACGATATCGCTCCACTTGATCATCACCATTTCGCTTGATCTTGTAGACCCATTTGTTTCCAATGGTTTTTCTTCCTTGTGGCACTGACACAAGTTCCCAAGTCTTGTTCTTATGGAGAGCTTTAATTTCTTCCTGCATTGTTATCATCCACAAAGATGCATTTGTACTACTTATAGCTTCAAAAAAAGTTGATGGCTCTTCATCTTCTGCTAGAAGACAGTATGCAATATTACTCTCCGTAATATACTCCGAGTGCCAAGTCGGTGGTCTTCTCTCACGAGTTGACCTTCGAATTTCTCAAGCCTCGGACTCGACCAGTTCTTGTACATTATGCTCCGGTGTTGCTTCAGAAGAATTCGGATCATCTTCTACCTGAACATCTATAGTCTCTGAGTCCTTCTACGAACTGTTTTCTTTCTCTTCACTTTGTAGTTGGTTCTCTACAAAGATAACATCTCTGCTGATGATAACCTTATGGGCAGTAGGATCTCACAGGCGATACCCCTTTACTCCATCAGCATATCCTAAGAATATGAATTTTTTGGATTTTGAATCCAGCTTTGTAATTTCTTGGGCATTGTACATTACGTACACTGGACTTTCAAATATATGGAAGTTGGAATAATCAGTTGGCTTGCCAGTCCACATCTCCATCGGTGTTTTTAATTGTATTGCAGTTAATGGAGATCGATTTACCACATAACAGGTGGTTTTTACTGCTTCTGCCCAAAAGACTTTATCCAGATTTACAGTTGTCAACATAGCTCTTGTTCTTTCCAACAGAGTTTTATTCATCCACTCCGCACTCTATTTTGTTGAGGAGTATAAGCAGTACCGAATTGTCTTTTGATGCCTTCTTGCTTGCAGAATGCTAGGAATTCACAGTCTGTGTATTCTCCTTCATTATCTGATCTCAAACGCTTGATCTTCTTCTTAGATTCAAGCTCGACCCGTGCTTTGTAGGCTCTAAAGACTGAGACACATCCGCCTTCTTCTTGATAGGATACACCCAACATCTCCTGGAGTAATCATCAATAAATAACACAAAGTACTTTGCTCCTCCCAAGGATGTAACCGATGCTTGCCATACATCAAAATGAACCGGTTCTAGAATAGCCTTGCTTCTAGAACTCGATGTGTTGAACTTCAGCCGATGTTGCTTACTTATAACACAATGCTCGTAGAATGGAAGAGCTACCGAATTAAGTCCAGGAAACAGCTTCTGATCGGAGAGAACCTTCAAGCCTCGTTCTGACATGTGGCCTAATTTGCGATGCCACATCATGCTTTGTTCTTCTCCACGGTTGGTTGATGTCACACATGAATCAACTTCCTGCAGAGTCTCTCCCTTGAACATGTACAGATTTGCAGCTATCTTTTCTCCTTTTATAACCACAAGCGCCCCTCTAATAATCTTTATGATTCTATTTTCTATATGAGTTTTGCACCCGAGCTCATCTAATTGTCCTAAAGACAATAGATTCTTATTCAAGCCCTTCACATGCCGCACATCTTAAAAAGTGCGTATTGTACCATCAAACATTTTAATTTTGATAGTGCTAATACCAGAAATCTCTAAGGCATGATCATTCCCCATGAATACAGATCCTCCTAAGATATGTTCATATTTGTGAAATTATTCTCTTCGGGAGGTCATGTGCCAGGAGGCTGTTAAATCTAGAAGCCAGACAACAGCAAATCTCTTTTTGCCTTCATCAACAGTGGTTGCTCCACTGAATAAAATTTTACCATCGTCTGATGTATTGACAACGCATCCTTGAGATGTTAATGGCTCTGAAGACTTTTTATCTCCACTCTTCTTGTTGTGCCAACACTCCGATTTGACGTGCCCTCTTTTGCCACAGTTGTAGTATTTGATATTTTTCTTACTTCTTGATTTTGATCTACCATAGGTATGACTCCAACTGGAGCCACGTTCCGTTGATCTTCCTCTCATCACTAACAAGGCCTCCGCTTGTTGCGAACTTGTATGCATGTCTTCCTTGTTCTTGCGCTGATTTTCCTCCTCCAGAACAGCGGCTGCAACATCATTGAAGACTAGATTGTCCGTAAGGACGTTGTTTGTCAGGTTGATGATGAGTTGATCATATGAGTCAGGTAGACTCTGAAGTAGAAGTTCTGTATGTTTATTCATACCAACTGTATACCCCAACGTTGTGAGTTGGGAGAACAGTGTGTTTAGGGTGTTGATGTGGTCGGTCATTGATGTAAATTCCACCATCCTCAGAGTGTAAAGTTTTCTTTTTAAGAAGATTTTGTTGTGCATGAATTTCACCTCATATTGATTTGTTAGAGTATCCCAGATCTCCTTTACTGTCTTTTTCTCCTATATACTTGATAGCACTCCGTCTGCTAATGCCAAATGGAGATTTATAATAGCATTTTCATCCATCTCATTCCACTTCTTATCATCTGTGATGTCGGTCGGCCTTGCATTGATGGCCGCTAGATAATTATCTTTTCTCAAGATAGCCTTTATCTTTAACTTCCACAGAGAGAAATTACTCCCGTCGAATTTCTCGATCTTGAACTTCGCCACCATTGTTTCTACCATGAACAGTAACTTCTTACTATTTCACGTAAATAGTACTATATTTATGAACAGTAACCGTATCTGTGAATAGTACCATACTTGTGAATAGTATTGTATTTGTTAACAGTACCGTACTCATGAATAGTACCTATCACCTTCAAATGGTAAATAATAACCTAACTTATTTTTTAATGTGGAAGATCCATCTTTAGTGGCAACTACAGAGCATATGATAAGTAAATATATACAAGTACCCTAAGTTGGCTCTGATACCACTTATTGGGACAAACCAAGGGGGCCCAATAGAGCAGGGTCGTAGCAATAGTAGAGCAAAAGTAGAGATAAAGGGATGGACACACAGGTTTACGTGATTCGGCACTTGATTGTCTACATCCACAAACAAGAATAGAAAGATCTACTATGAGGAGAAAACTGTGAAGTTACAATCTCTCTTTTTTTTTACAAGGAGATACTCTCTCTCTATTTTTTTTCTCTCTCACTCTTCTATATGAGGAGTTGTTTATGGGATGAATTTTTCCTTAAGGATTTGGAGCCTATTTATAGGATTTGGAAAAATACTATGCACAATAAAATATTAATATTTTACTATGCTGTGGGGCCCGCCATTTTTGTTTTATTTTCCTTTGTCAAACAAAATGGCTGAGTGGATTTGGAGGTTTGGCTGCATTAGGCACGCATGCCTGACAATCGCAATGCCGTCCTTATTGTGCTATGCTCTCTAACACCTCCTACGATAATTTTTGAAATTATTTTCTCTTTGGTAAAGATAGTACAACTTTCAAAGAAGCTATATCTGCATTACACACAATAGAGTTGCCGCAAAATATGTCAGGACAAGCTGACGAGAATTTTGCTAAGGGTTTGATTGCTAGGAGTTTTGATCATGGCTGAGGGTCGATCCGAGAAGAGATAAGATAAGACTTATCATATAGGTAGATCAAAGTCACACATCAGAAATGAGAATATCATTTGCCACTACTACCTCGTGCTGAGACATATGAAGTTTAACTGTCCAAAAAATAATAAGGAACACTTAGGAAAGGACAAGTGAATTATCTATCAAAGTTACATAGAGTGAACCATTTGATGGAAGAGATTGAGTTCTCACCGTAACTGATTCAGGTTATGCGGCGGTATGGGTGATATATTCAAGATGTTTATATCGCATATGGCTGAATATGGAGTGTTCCATAACATATGAGAGGTTCGATGGTGGAAACATATTGATGGAGAATGATAAGCACTGCAAGGCACTTGGTATTTGGCACCATATAGATAAAGATACATGATGTACGTCAAGACACTTACAGAGATTCCTCATGTTCCAAATTTGAGAAAGAATCTAATTTCTTTGGGAGTTATGGACTCCATGGGCTATAAGATTGTAATCAGCGATGGAGTTATTCGAGCCACTAGAGGTGCATTTGTTATGATGAAGGAAGTGACGAATCGTAGCTGTATTTCCTACAGGAAAAAACCACTATCGACTCAACTTTAGTTGTATTGATAGAGAAGAAAGAAGCAAAGAAGACTAAGTTATCGCACATGCAACTTGGTCACATGAGTAAGAAGGAGTTGACTATTCTAAGCAAGCCAGGTTTGTTTGGCGAGCACAAGATTTCAAGTCTAGAGTTATGTGAGCATTATATTTACAATAAGAAACACCAAATCCAGTTTTGTAAGGCATTGTATCACATAAATGGAACACTTGATTACATATATTTTATCTGGTGATACGAGTTGCCGTGCGAGCATCTTTGATCGCGGAATTATCAAAGGTGTGTTGAGAAGATGATGACAGAAACACAAGCACAATTCAGTATATGACGAAGGAAATTACCTTCTCTAGATTATGAGTATGAAAAGATTACAATCCCTCTCTCACAATCTCACTAGAATCGAGAACAAACTCTCAATTCTCTCTATACCCTAATCTCTCTTGATTAGAATCTCTCTCTAATCTAAGATGATGTTTAGAAACCCTAAACAACCCTTTAAATAGGTGTACAAACGTGGATGGTAATCTGGTAAATAACCAGATCAAACCCCAACAAGAATTCGTGTGAACAGAAACCCAAACGAACCAGAAAACTGTCGATGAGTCGACTCATGACTGAGATGAGTCGACTCATGACCTCATATGAGTCGACTCATAACTGATGAGTCGACTGGTCAGAGACTTTTGCTAACAGGGCTTAATTTCATGAGTCGACTCATGACAGTCATGAGTCGACTCAACCTGATGAGTCGACTCATGTAAATGTATGAGTCGACTCACGAGCTGAAAACTAGATTCTTTGAATCTGCTGCTCATCGTCTCGTTCCACGCTTCCTCATGCGTTCCACTGTACTGTTTTATACCCCTAATCTCATGCTATTATGAGAATCATCTATCCTCAAGCTCCCATAAGGATCGTTAAGTTCCAAAGAGAAGATACACACGTATCATGGGTCCCCCCTTTAAGAACTTGAAGACTCGTTCAAATTAGAACTTTTGCTGAGGAAACTCTCGATCTCCTCCATCTTTTCTGCACCACCTGGCCTTGCTAGGAATCCGGTCTTAACGTCTGATCGGAAATAACTCATTCGTCCCACATCTCGTCGTAGTCACCGTTCGCCCTAAGTTGTAATCCTTTGTCGATGGCTCTTCTGAAAGTCTAATACACAGCGAGACAAACTTCTTGCTTGCATTCACTAGCCTCTTCGCTCGCGTCACCATCCCTAAGCTTGTCTCCCTCGGAAGAGATGCCAAACGATATATGAACTTTTCACCACCTTTGGTGAAGGTATACTTCTAAGCCCACCTCTCATAGATCATATATCTATCCCATAAGTACATATTGCCCAGTATAATCTGATAAACATCTAATGGAACAATGTCGCACGTGATCTCGTCAATATACGACTCGTGGAGCGCAAATCTGACAGTGTATTGATCAACTACACTCAGTCCCGTCTCCTTCTGAATCTACCCTAATGGATATGGCTTCGGATGCTTGACTGTCTTCAAACCCAGCTTCTGAACCAAGGCTTCGGATATCAAATTCTTTTTGTTGCCCGAATCAACAATGGCATCAACCAAACTAGTCTTCACTTGCAACTTGAGCACAAAGAGCTACTCCCTCGGGTCTTCGTCCTCTTTCGTGGCTTGTTTCCCCGCCATGAGGTTGAGACTGTTATTGGGCTCTGTCACCCCAGGAACTTCCTTCGGACCCTGTGCTATCACGTATACCTTTTTCTCCTCCTTCCTCTTCAACCCTCTTGGCTTTAGATAAGGATACTTCTCCTAGCATCGATCAGCTTCGTGCCATGTCTTCTTACAGTGATCACAAATCAACCCTGCTTTTCCTGGATCACCCTTCTTCTCCTCCTTGTGCTTGGAACCACTAGACTCGCCTCCCATCTGTTTCGCATCTTCTTTTGCCTCGTTGCTCTTCTTCTGCTTGCCTTCGATGGTAATAGCCTTCACGCTCGCCTCTACAATCGTCTCGACCATGAACAACTTTATCTCCTTCCAAATATAGTCATTCAGCCCTACCATGTACTTCATGAAGATGGAGTACTCGTTCGTTACGATGTTTAGAACCATCGCCTGCTGCTGGAACTCCGTCGTGTACTCTTGAACGGTCTGATTGAAGGAACCCCACCAGATAGAACTGCTTTCTAAGTAGCTCCTTGAATTTGTTCCATGATGCCGCCTTCTTTTCCTGTTTACAATAGGACTTCCACCATGTTAACGCGTGCCCCAAAAGCTTCAATGTTACGAACACGATCTTCCCTTTTGATGAGTAGCCATAAAGAGTAAAATACGTCTCCATCCGCTCGATCCAGTCATTAAGCCTCTCGACATTAACACTCCCATCATAAACAAGAATCTCCACCTTGAAGTCAATCCTCAGGTTCTGGTAAGAATTCTTACCCTCTTGATGCAACGCAGCCTTAACGGTCTCGTCCTCCTCGTCGGAGCCTGAAAGCTCGCTCTCTCCACCGGACTTGATAGGTTTCTTCTTAGACTTAGAAGAAGATTCCCCCTTTTTGTTCCCTCCTTGGATGAGACCAACGAGTTTTGTGAGCGTCGACCCTATCGTCTCGATCTGCTTCTCTAATGCATTAATCCTCGCTAAATTATCTGTGTCAGACATCTTCTCCTTCCTTATCTTCTAGACTTCTTCCAAGGAAATAAGGATCTCGCCAAGCATCTTGTACTGTGATTGAGTAAGGATCATACACAGGATGTACCTTCACCGGATCTGATCTCTGATACCAACTTGATACAAGTTGTCATGCGAGCACCTTTGATCGCGGAATTATCAAAGGTAGGTTGAGAAGAGGATGAAAGAAACACAAGCACAATTCAGTATATGGCGAAGGAAATTACCTTCTCTAGATTATGAGTATGAAAAGATTATAATCATTCTCTCATAATCTCACTAGAATCGAGAACAAACTCTCAATTCTCTCTAAACTCTAATCTCTCTTGATTAGAATCTCTCTCTTATCTAAGATGATGTTTAGAAACTCTAAATAACCCTTTAAATAGGTGTATAAACGTGGATGGCAATCTGGTAAATAACCAGACCAAACCCTAACAGGAATTCGTGTGAACAGAAACCCAAATGAATCAGGAAACTGTCGATGAGTCGACTCATGACTGAGATGAGTTGACTCATGACCTCATATGAGTCGACTCATAACTAATGAGTCGACTGGTCAGAGACTTTTGCTAACAGGGCTTGATTTCGTGAGTCGACTCATGACAGTCATGAGTCGACTCAACCTGATGAGTCGACTCATGTGCATGTATGAGTCGACTCACGAGCTAAAAACTAGATTCTTCGAATCTGCTGCTCATCATCTCATTTCACGCTTCCTCCTGCGTTCCACTGTATTGTTTTACACCCTTATTCTCATGTTATTATGAGAATCATCTATCCTCAAGCTCCCATGAGGATTGCTAAGTTCCAAAGAGAAGATACACCCGTATCATCTGGGGACCTGCTTCCATTCCATCAAAGGGTGAAACTCAATATTTTTTATCATTGATCAATGCTTATTCATGAATAGGGTCGATTTGTGTGGTGAGACATACGAATGATGTGTTTAAAGATTCATATAGTGGAAGGCTCTAGTAGAGAAGAAAGTAAAGTGTCTTGACACTAATAACAACATGGAGTTTTGTTTGAAAGAACTTGAGGAGTTATGCAGGAATGAAGGCATCACAAGAAATTGCACCATCAGAGAGACCCCCTAACAAAATAGAGTTGTAGAGAGGATGAACAGAACATTGTTGGAGAAGGTCTGTGGAAGCTTTCCATCTCATGGTTGCCGAAGATTTTTTGAGCAGAAATAGTCAATATGGCTGCTTACTTCGTCAACTGCTCCCCAACTACAACTACTAATTGCAAGACTCTATTATAGGTATAGTTAGGTAAACCAACGAATTACTTTAATTTGAGAATATTTGTGTGCCCCATGATTATCATATTCTATTATAGTTTTATACCCTCATTATCTATTTTGTTTTGAATAAAAATATCTGCTAATAATATTTTTATCTTAAATTGCACGTAATAAAGATTTAAAGAATTAAAGCCCAATTGGACCAATTCTCCTTATTTTTCAGGACTTTATTAAAGCCTACAAGAAGCCCAAAAAAATACGGAGTGAATACGTTCAAGATAGTTTGTTACAATTCTATTAGAAATTAATCGATAAACCATCGATGAGATGAAATCATCAATGAGCCCATTGATTAGAGTGTAACAGAATCAATCAATGGCTAATTTTTACTTTCTCAAAATCCTAACTAGTCTAAGGGATGAGGTTAACGGTTGTGGGCTATAAATAGAGGTGTGAAGTGAGGGGTTGAGGGTATGTAAATTTTATAAGTTCCATTTGGAGAGAAGAGCCACTTTTATTTGAGAAGGCCTTCCAAAAATTATAAGCTTTCTATTTATGATAAATAAATATTTTTTCTCCTTTTCAATTCTCTTTATGTTTCTCTTCTGATAATGAGATGAAGATTAGCTTCTTAAGGGGTCACCCCTTGCAATATAAGTTTTTATTTTTTCTTTTATTTTCTAATTTTAGGATTGTATATTTTAAGATTTTGTTTTTTTCTTTAATTCCATGTTTGGTAGATTAGAGTTATTGCTTTGTAGATTAGAATTATTTTATAATTCATAGTATAGATATATTTTTTGCTCTTTTTTGCTTTGAATTTTTATTTCTTTCTTTTATCGCTTTATAGTTTAAATTTATTTTCTTATTCTTTTATGATTTCTAATATAGATTTTATTTCTTTTTTTATAATATGAGTAGCTAATTCTTGAGGAATTCTAGGATTAGATGAACTAGTTTAATTTCTTTTTGTATTTTTTTATTTATTTCCTTTGTGCTTAAACTAATCATCTTAGGATAATCAACTAGAGAACTAATTAATAAAAAAGAGTTTAATAATCTATGCTTTCCTTGAATGATTTGATAGGTTGTGCTTATTTAATTTTTGGACTATTGTCTAGTTGTTTATTAATGATGTGAGTTAGATATGTTATGCTTATTTTGAGTAACTTGATAGTCTATGCTTAAGAATTATAAAGTAATATGTGAATAAAAAGAAAGTAGTTCTTAAATGCAATTTGAAATAAACTAGTAGATTCAATCCTAGCTTCCTATTTTCCTCTCTTGATTTCCTCTATATTTTCATTCCTTTATTGTTTTATTTTGATTTTGTTTTTATTTCTTTATTTTATTATTCTTTCTCATTTTATTTTGTCATTCTCTTTACCTCATTCTTTCCTCTTGCTTTGGCCTTTTATTTTTGTACAAACCTCTACCAAAATCACTCTGCACTCTCTTTTACACTCTCATTATTAGTTTCTATTCATTCAAGGACTCACTTAGAGCTATCTTTCTAATACTCTGTTTCCCTATGGATCGATATCTTAAATGCTATAACTTGATTGTTATGCACTTGTAACTTTTGCGTGATTTTATTCGTATCAAATTTTTGACGTTGTTACTAGGGTAGGTGTGTAGACGGTTAAAATATATTCTTACTCAAGCTAATGTTTAGCTTGGATCCAAAAAGTAAACGCTCATAGGCTAAATACTTTAAATATGATCAAAATCGAGCCCACAACAAGATGTAGCGAAGGTCACTTAACAAAACATGAGAACCTCACCACACAACCTATCTCGACTCAACTCGACTTGACCAAGTGAAGAGCAAGTCGACTCCCAATTCATGCTCTAGACTAAGTCAAAAGGTGTCATTAGTTAGTCAAATCATGAGTTGAATTCTATGTTAAATTTAAACTCACTGACAAAGCTCGCCAGCCAATGAACTTCGCTCATGGCAAACCAAGTGGACCAAGTCATCCACAATTTTGAAGAACACTCACCCATGTCCAAGCAAGCCTCGCCTAAATTTCTTCGACTAACTTTGCCTGAATGTCTTCAACGAACTTCGCTTAGACATCTTCAGTGAGCTTCGCCAAGTCGGCAAACCTTACCAAATAGCGGTTTGAAGGCTATTTTCAAGAGAATAACTACTCCCCACTATCTCCTATTTTAATGGTCACTTAATCTATAATTAAATGCTAATAACTCTCTCTTTTAGCCTATAAAAGGAGGAGAGATTGCTTATTTTTGGCATGAAAGGAGGTCATAGAGAGATCAACACAAATGCATAAAGAGATTACTACTATCACACTTGCGATCCAATTAAGTAGAAGTGCTAAGAGAAGATTGAGCCATCTTCTAAGCCACTAAGTTCTTAGCTACAGCAAAAGACTCATCATCTTAGTCAGGGCGTCAATGAAGTACAAGATCGATGTTCCTTCGACACACAAAAAAAGAACCCTAAGAATATAATTTTTTTCCTTAGTTTTATTGTATTCTTTTTATTATAATCTGCATTAATTACAATACCCAAAGACCCAAAATAAGATGTAACTCTGTTGGATACTTCTTTCTTCTCTGACAAGAAAATTGTGTCACACACCAACACTAAGACCCTCGGGTCTTTTACTGAATCGTTGGTCATTGAATTTGACCAAGTGAAATTTGAGGAATTCATTTCCACAGACCGATCCTCATCAATGATGACTGTATGCATTTGTCATAAAATTCACTGCAATGTGAACCTCGGGTCTAAATCAACCCCTGCATATGTAAAGACAATATTCGACAAAGACAATTTAAGCTTAGCTAGAAGCCAAACGAATTTTGCCCAGAGCAAACAAAACTCGACTATCATTTTGAGCGAAGGTCAAGATGTAATCACATCTATTGATCACGAACATCAGTCCACAAACTCCTTTAGGAGTTAAATTCAAAGGATCTCACAATGCTCGCTATGCTTCCTTGATAGAAGCTAAAAAGGGGGGGGGGGGGGGTAACCCCTCATCTAAATTCCCACAAGGGAATAGCTCGTTAGACAAAAGCCTAGCTAGCGTCGCCGTAATTGACATTTGCAACACATTCGAGTCCTGCACTAACTTTAAGAGCAACAAAGATAAATATTGACAGACTTCCCAATTGAAAGACTAAGAGACTTTCACAGTCAAAGTCTAAAATCCCAACAACTAGAAAAGAGAACCAAGAAAGAAAATTCAACATAGTTATTCCTTCAAAGATGAATATACAGCAGCCATCTTCTATGTTCTCAACAAGGATAATCAGTTAAAGCTTATTGAGGCTCGACACCCCGAATAAGTCAGAAAGACTGATGACTCCAACTACTATCTTTATTATAGAATATTAGGACACCTGATGAAGAACTGCTATATCCTTGATATAATCCATACCTTCAATGAGTCAGGAATTCTCAAGCTCAAGCCTGAGAAAAAGAAAGCTAATGTCGATATGGTGACTCTTCAATTCGACTCCATGCTAGAAATCCAAACTTAAAACAGTGTTCTCCCTATTCTTACTACAAGGATGGAAGTGATCAACTATGATCGACAGAACCGACAAAACCAAGGCTTATCCCTTCTCACCACAATGAGGGGTGAAATAATATGAGTACGTTCTGATCTTC
Source organism: Asparagus kiusianus (assembly GCA_022839385.1). Lineage (NCBI taxonomy): Eukaryota > Viridiplantae > Streptophyta > Magnoliopsida > Asparagales > Asparagaceae > Asparagus > Asparagus kiusianus. The sequence goes on from BQKN01066824.1 coordinate 41,067, forward strand.
TCTAAGATGAGCATTGGACTCTTTAGAATTCTAAGAACAAGTACAAGATAAAGTCTTATAATGTCATCTCCACAGTTATTAGAGAGAAATCCCTACAAATCACTTCACTTACTGATTCAGAGGAAGAAAAGATCATCATGGCAAGGACGAGACACGACCGAGATTATTTAAAGAAGTTTGATCAGTCAGGACCTTCCAAATAACCCAAACCAGTCAAGAAAAAAGAAACTCGGTTTGACAAGGCTTTGCAGCGTCCCTCAGATGATCCCAAAGCCCTATTCTGGTATAATATCATGGCTCAATTAGCTAATATCCCAACTTGTATAACTTTATTTAAACTTTTACTTTTGTCTAAGGAGACGAGAGAAGTTTTAAAAGAAGCATTGAGCAATAGTGAGGCATCCCTCGCCCACTTGATTGAGCCTCTTCAAGATGAAAAACACAAGCAGTGCTATCAATGCCAATAGCAAATGCCTTGTATCACTTCACCCTAGAGGACATGCTCATTAAAGACCACCATCATAAATGACCCCTTTACTATACGGGGTATGTAGGGTTGGTAAGGGTTGAGAGGATTCACATCAATCCAGGCTCTACATTAAGCATAATTTTATGGAGACTCTTAAGCTTTATGGGTATTCCCCTACACAAGCTCTCAAAGACTTCTGCAACCATATTCAGCTTCAACTTTAGTAGTAGCCGATCTCTTGAGAAGATCCGACTTAAATGTCAGATCAGTAATTTGAAGACAAAAGTGACTTGTTCATTAATGTTGACATACCTTACAACCTTCTCCTCGGACGATCATAGATCCATTTTAATATGCTCATCCTCTCAATACTTCATCAGTGCTTCAAATACATTAATGGATAAGGAGTTCTGTTAGGACACATGTTTATGAGCCTATTATCTAATCTAGTTTTGATGATTAATAAACAATTTATAATTATGTATTTTTCCAGTATATGTGTTTTGTGTATCATGTATCTAGGTCGATTGTATCTAAAATGAAGCCAATACATATCAAGTCAAAGATTCAAGAACAAGCTTCATAGGCAATCATCTTGGGTATATTAGTTTAGGTGCTATATTTTGTGTGTTAATACTTCGAGCTCAATTCTTATATACACACACGTATTTCTTAATTTTATCAAAATATAGGTATTTTGAGAAAATATTATGTTATTGATTTATGGACTAAATAATCCTAGTTTACATCTCTTCTTAAGCCCATAAATTAATTCAAAAGATTTCAAAATATGGTTTAAGTCATAGTGTCAAAATTAAGTGTTTAAACAAACACATATTTATAAGATTTTGCAAAATGAAAAGTTTTCACAAACGAGAAATGATATTCAAAATTTTTTGTAACATGTTATTTTCATGTTTATAAATATTTTCCCAAATTTTATAATTTTTAGAATTTATTTTCTAGTTTTAAAAGGGGTTTGAATTTAATTTCTCTGTGCAAATAAGTCCCTGTGGATGTTATCAGTTGACTGAACACTAACATCAGTTGTTTCCTTCGAAAGTCACCTTCGTGATTGATTTTATTATAACTTTAGTCGATTATAACGAATTCAAATAATAAAAAAATACAACTCTCTTAAAAATAAACACAAGATTCGTTTATCGACTCTTGCTTACGTGTGTTCCTTGCCGGTGATGGGGACGTCAATATCCGTGGACCACCTGACGATTAGATCAAATCCGAAGCTTCATCGATTTTCGAAGGAATTAAGAAGCCGAAACAATTATCTTGGCAATGGCGAGATAATTACTCTTCTTAAGATTATCGCAACGGGGTAATCTCAAGGGAAGAATATGGGAACTGCAGATCTGACGAACTCTTCTTTCCTACGCTGAAGAACTCGATCGATCTCCTCCTCTCTTTTGAAATTCGTGCTCCTTCAGTCATCAGTTCGGCAGGGCTTCGTCAATGCTCGAGAATTCCAGATCTAAAAAAATGAAGACCATGAGGCTGTATTTATAGGCTTCGGGACCTCTGTTTTCAAATAAGAATGGCCGATTCCTTCTTATCCTTAGTTTTACCCACTTAACCATGTTCATGGATGATATTTTATTAGTTGGAGCAAATTCAGGCGGTTAACGGTCGAAAAACTGTCAAAAACAGCCAAAATCAGCCTTTTCGGGTTACAGACACCCGCGGGTGTCTCGGCGTGGCCGAGACACTTATGAGTGTCTAGGCTTGGCCGAGACACTTGAGAGTGTCTTGGCCAAGCTGAGACACTCATGGGTGTCTTGGCTTGGCTAAGACACCACGCGGTGTCTCGGCTTGGCCGAGACACCACGCGGTGTCTCGGCTTGGCCGAGACACCACGCGGTGTCTCGGTTTGGCTCAGTGCTTGGTCTCGTGTGCTTCGTTCATTTTTACCGTATTTTCATCATCCAAACTTGGAATCACACGATCTAGAATGTGTCAGAAAGTCGAGGAGGAGATCTACAAGCTCTCATGATTGAATCATGTGTGGAGTAAATGGGGCACGAGGGGCGTTTTGTCTTTCGTAAGCGTTGTGCAGCTCCCGATTCATTTGTGTTTTGATTATTCCGAAATTCTGTTGCTTCGCATGGTCCGTCGACTCACTTCATGCGTTCATCATCGTCAAATGAGCTTCTGTGACTCGAATAGCAATGTTCAATGTCTCCCCTCCATCTCGAGCCACGTGCGGGGACCTTTAAGCAATTTTTGACGCCTATAGATACCCCCTCTAAAGTGTTTCAGTCTCGTTTCTTTTATAGATGAGTCTAAAATGCTTTGGATATGATTGGTCTAACCTTCAGTCGGTGTAAAAGGACATGTAGTTAGCTTTGATTCTTGACTCCTTCGATTTTTAATCTATTCAATATTTTGGCGAATAGCTGAAGTTCTCCCGGTGCTGCGTTTGTCGTCTGGCCGTCATTGAAACCTTGAATCAAAACTGGTGAATTGATTTTGGCTCGTATCGTCGAGTTGACTTTGAACTGACCATCTCCATCATGATATATTGACTTGCGTTGACCTTCATCGCAATGCATTAACTGGCATTGACCTAGGGTTACGTATTGATCGGCGTTAACCTAGGGTTTCGAATCGCCCGGCGTTAACTTTTATCGTAACGTGCTGACTGGTATTAACCTATGGTTACGCATTGACCGGTGTTAACCTAAGGTTTCGGATCACCCGACGTTGACTTTTTATCACAACGTAACGACTGACGTTGACCTAGGGTTACACGTTGACAGGCATTAACCTAGGGTTTCGGATCACCCGGCGTTGACTTTTATCGCAACACGTTGACTAACGTTGGCCTAGGGTTACGCGTTGACCAGCATTGACCTAGGGTTTCGGATCGCCCGGCATTGGCTTTTATCGCAACGCGTTAACTGGCGTTGACCTTGGGTTACGCATTGACAGGCATTGACCTACGGTTTCGGATCGCACGACATTGACTTTTATCATAACGCATTGACTGGCGTTGACCTAGGGTTATACGTTGACCGGAGTTGACCTAGGTTCGGATCTCTCGGTGTTGACTTTTATCATAACACGTTAACTGACGTTGACCTAGGGTTACGCATTGACCGGCGTTGGCCTAGGGTTTCGGATCGTCCGGTGTTGACTTTTCATCGCAACTCATTGATTAGCGTTGACCTAGGATTACACGTTGACCGACGTTGACCTAGCGTTTCGAATCACCTGGCGTTGACTTTTATCACAACGCGCTGACTTTTGTTGACCTAGGGTTACATGTTGACCGGCGTTAACCTAGGGTTTCGGATCGCCCAACCCGGTGTTGACTTTTGTGTAAATTTTCATCAGAATAACCAACCACCGACGAAATTAGGCGATATAGGCTCATAAAAATACCTGGAGGGCTCAACCTGGGCCAAGACACCCGCGGGTGTCTTGGCCTTGGCCGAGACACCCATGGGTGTCTTGGCCCAATGGCCGAGGCACTCCCCCCCTTCTTTTTTTATTGTGGTTGTACTTCCATTTCCCTCCTAAACTCCCAAATTTCAAAAAGAGTTCTTTTCCTCCTCAAATCCTTCTTCCTCTTCCTATCCGAACTCCATTGTTTTTCTTTTCAAGAACTCTTAACCCATCAAAATTCTTTCCTTTAAAACCCTCAACTCTTCAAAATAAATTCAAATTTCCTCTCCTCCTTGGTCAAAGTTCTTCTCCTCTCAAGGCTAGGGTTTATCCATCTTCAAGCTCAAAACTTGATTTGGGTAAGTTTCTTTTCAAGAACACTTTTTTTCGCATTCGTAGTTAAGAATTCATAGGTTTTACAAGAAAGATTGAAACTTTACTATTGTAGTGTGGGTATGTAATGCAAAGATTAAATCTCGATGATGGGTTTTGAAAGTGGCCAAAATTTTGGGGGGTTTTTATGCAAAAGCAAGGCCAAAATTTTAGAGGACTTTTGTGTAAAATAGGGCTAAAATTTTGAGGGGCTTTTATGCAAAAGTGGACTAAAATTTTGGGATTCAGATTGTCTACCCATTTGGCCACAACTTTGAGGGGTGTTTCATGCAAAAAGACTACCAATTGTTAAGAGGTTTATTTGCAAAAAGTGATCAAAATTGGTTGAGGAACTTGTTTGCAAAGTGGCTGAAATTTTAGGGCTGAAATTTGTAGAGTTTGGACCACATACCCATGATCAAAAGTTTGAGAGGTGTATGTGCAAATTGGGCCAAAATTTGTAGCGGGGTTTATTTGCCAAATTGGCCAAAATTTGTAGGGGGTTATATTTACAAATTGGCTAAAATTGTGGGATATTGAGGATGATGGTTTTCCTTCCACTATCATGGCCAAATTCAAATGTGATTCGTGGCTAAAATTTAACCTTGAACATGAGGGGTATTTTGGGGATTTCACCCAAAAGTTGATCATGAGGGTTTTAAATGCAATTCGAACTCATTGTTTTCATGCATAAAACTCATAGGTTTAATTAGACTTCAACTATAAAATCCTATTCCATTTATAGGACTTTAGTTAAAGTTCATAATTTTCCTTTTAATTTTCGGGTATTTGGATTTATGATTATACCTGATCCGTTGATTTTCGTTGCAGGTTAACCATGCCTCCACGCCGACCGCGAATTCATAAGAGTCGCTCCTCTTCTCAGCATAGCGAGAGGGAGGTTCCCGTAGCGTCCTCTTATGGGGGTGAGCTTTTATGTTTTCTGTATCCTTGCTTGACCCCTTCGCGGGTCATCCGGGAAGAACCGACGTTCTCCTTCGCGGGATCGAGGTTTCGAGATGACTTGTGGTTCTATTATGCCCTCGTTTCGCCCCTTCGCGGGTCATTCAGGAAGAACCGACATCCTTCTTCACGGGGATCGAGGTTTCGGGATGACTTGTGGTTCTATTATGCCCTCGTTTGGCCCCTTCGCGGGTCATTTGGGAAGAACCAATGTCCTCCTTCACAGGGATCGAGGTTTCAAAAGACATGTTTGGCTTGGCCAATTCACGTCTTTCGGCATATTGGGGCGATTTCGTGTTGTATTATACTACGTGGGTCAAAGTACATTACCACGTTGCTTACATGATGATGCATATCGTCCTTTCGGTGTATGACACTCGAAATCATCTCGCCAATTACTCAATGAATGACTCTATCTCGCTAGCCTATGAGATAAATTCAATCATTGTATAATTCATGAATAGTTTTCTGATTCCACGTTTGTTTTGCTGCAGTTGAATTCCCTGCGGACAACCTTCCTCCTCATGCCACTAGCGGTTGTAGTGGAGAGAGTTTTGCTTCTGTTGTCGAAAGGCAGGCCAGTGGTACGACTCCTCAGTTTGATAAGAGTCATTCTGAGGAGTTCTATCGCTTGATACGAGATGGGGGCTGCCGTTCACTTCGCCAGTTGATTACCGATGCCACCTTCACTGAAGACTCTATTTCCACTCAGGCTTTAGAGAAGCCTGGTTATTTATTTGGAGACTATGTCGAGGATCCAGCTAAGCTGATTCTTGATGATGAGCACTGGTTGAATAATGATGAAGGACTTCTTCTATACATCCCTTCTATTCCCCGTCAGCACTCTCTCACTCATTTAGAGACGCATGCTGTACGACGATAGATGTTCTGGAATCTTACAGATGACTGTGACCGAGTTCATTATGGATTTATTTCTCATCATAAGACCCCAGGTTCTGATGGTTATAATTATATTCTCGGCCTTCGACCAGGGATTCTGGGCCTTGATACCGCGCCACCAGATGAGGTGTCAGTAGCCACCCCTACTGTGAGGAATTGTTTGCCCAAGCTTAGGAGGAAGTTACCTCCGACAGAGTTCAGATGCTTTGGTTGGGCCTATTCGCCACCTAAAAGGTGGTGGACTCATATGACCAGTTATGTCTTAGGACGTTGGGAGAGTGATCTAAGAGGCAGTGGGTTGTATGCGCCTATACGAGCCTCCATGTATGGATTTCCGGTCAGCAGTTGCCATTTCCTAGCGTTATTGGAGACATATATCCCTAACAGTAACACTTTCTTGACCTGCAGTGGAGAGTTAGGGTTAGCTCTGCACGAGATGCACAAAGTTTCTGCTCTTCCGATGGGGGACTATCTGTATTAAGAGTACTTTTCCTCGAACCTGTAGTTAGAGTAGCTGAAGAAAGATTCTCCTGGTATGTATGACACATTTTGGGACCTTACGTGTTATTATTATACATCCTTAATCAAAGTGAGTCCTCTGGCAAAGAGGAAGTGGCAGATCAGTTTGAAGCAATTCGCTAATTATTTATTCCAGCATTTGGAGAGCAGTTCGGGCGAGACTGTTTGTGAGTTGGCTCCTTTGACACCTTCTGCCATCAATGAGTTAATGGAGAGGTCCGAAGCTCATTCCTTTACTATCGCTGGTGCTGAGGGAGTTTTCCCTGCGGGGACCAAGTTTTGAACATTCCGTTATCACGCTCAGAAGTCCATTCGGCCCAGGACTTTGCTGGCGGTCTATCTCGCCCTCTGGTTGAAGAAGTGCGTCGTTCCATATCAGTTTTTTGACACCTTGCCTATTGAGGTCCTTTTCCCTGCCGTCCAGCTAGCTTACAGGAAGGAGCTTTCTCTGCTTCCGACGATGGTTGTCGGCATTCATTATGGGCTTAGGTATTTGGTCGATGGTCTTACACATGTGGGTTCTGAATCGTCAACCGAGCTTCTTTCTATAAAGGTCAAGCTTCTGTATACATACCTGATGGCGTGGCTCGTTCTTCACCGTCCTGATTTGATGTCGGCGCCTAGTACTGTTGATGCCTCTGTTCCTTTTGTGTAGCTGTTAGAAAGGAGCAAGTGGTTTTGGAAGACATTCACTGATGTCCAGTGAGAGCTTCAAGTTCGTAAGAGCTGGGAGTTCTTCAAGTGTTTCCCTCGTTTCTCGAGCCGCTATGACGATGTGTTGATTGATGAGGAGAAACTAAGGGCCGGTCGGACTTCTCTTGACGCTGGTTGCTTCCGTTGGTTGGTGAACATCCGCGTTGGGTATCTCGTCCTTCGTGTGAAGGGTCATTGCCATATAGAGCCTTATCTTTCGTGCCGCATCGTTCGCCAGTTTGGTTATGACCAACTATATGTTGGGAGCCCGAGCCAGGGTTTGAGGATCGAGGGGGGCCTTATTGACGGCGTCCGAGCATGGCTTTGGACTATGATGGGCTGTACTGGAGCCTATTTCGTTCTTCCTTCCTCCAAGCGCAAACCGTTGCTTACTTTCCTCAGCTGCAAGTGGATCCTTTCTGCGAACAAGTTTCTAGATGTGAAGAGCCTCTCAGAGTTGGAGGCTGAGCACTTGGTTCAAACTACTATCAAGGCTGCTCGTAAGACTGAGCTTTTGAAGAAGCAGAGGAAGAAACCTACCAAACCCTCCCATTCGAGCAGAGACAAGATGGAGGATGATGAAGAGCTCCTTCCTATCGATGATGAGGATGAGACTTCTGAGGAAGAATTTATTGACATGGATACCGATGGGGGAGAATCTGATATAGGTCTGTCAGACTCTTTCTTTTAAGAATTAATGGATCTGATATTTTCTCGTTAGCATCAACGCCATGCCCTTTCTAGATCTCAATCGGCTTTTCAAAAGCTGGAACGAAAGGTCTTATTTACTTATCCTAATAAGATGACTCTTGTCAATCCAGGTAGGATGGTTGACGAGCATGAGCCCCTTATTTTTCGTTATGCGAGATCACGGCCCAGCGCCGAGGCTTCTGCCCAGGTTGAGATGCGTACTAAATCCACGCATGAGCGACCCGTTGGTCCTATAAGGGTTTGTCCCCCAAAACGAAAGAAGACGGCTCACAAGTCGCATATTGATCAGCGGGCTCGTGGAGTAGAGCCACGAGGTACTACTGGTGGAGGAGAGGGTAATGCTCTACTATCTTCACTATTTTAAAATAATGCTCTTTTGGATTTCCTGAATCTAATCATGTTCCATGTTTCAGGAAGCCATGACAGAGGTGAACTTCCGCAAGACCCTGTATTCTCTGATCCTGGCTATCTGGGTAGCCCAAGCTTCGTGTAGCAAGTGTACGATGCCATTCGTGATGAGTCTATGGATGTTGAAGCAAACAGAGATGTCACGCAGGCTGATAGCATTGAACCGGGGATTCTATGCTCAGGTATATCTAACATCGGTATTACACTATTCGAGCAGCAATTAAAGGAGTTAGGCAATTCGGAATTTGTTCCCCCTTTAATCACTTCCGTGCTTCATTCTCTTTTAGACAAATTGAAAAGCGCGGGCGCGAATATTAGGGCAGAAGAGCCTTCTACCACCACTGCAGGTAAATCTGAGTTCCTTTCTCTTCCCTCCCTTTTTGTTTATATCCAGCACTTAAACTCTTATGTAGGTATCGCGCTACAGAGGCCGGTCAAGGATGAGACTTTTCATGATATAGGTCTTAGGGGATTCAGCGAACACATGTATGTCTTAGCACCGACACTAGATTGCTAGTTAAGATGTTGGCGAAGCAGGCCACCAGAGAGGCTGCAGGACCATCCTTCGAAGGTGGTTCATCTGCAGGTATGTATCTAATTTCTGACATTGTAATTATCTTCGTTTGTCGAGACCTCTATTTGACTGATAGGGAATTCTAATCGTAGGACTAGCCACCGGGACTGATACGACTATGATTTCTGGCATCCCTAGTTTAGCAGAGGGTGATGGATCTGCAGGTATGCATATAATCTCCTTCATTGTCATCCTTTTCTTTTGCCAAAATCTCTATTAGACTAATAAAGAATTATAATCATAGGACCAGCTATCATGACTGATACGACTACGATTTCTAGCATCCCGAGTTTGCCTGACGGTGGCGGATCTGAAGGTATGCATGTAATCCCCTTCATTGCCATTCTTTTCTTTTGTCCAAATCTCTATTTGACTAATAAAAATTGTAATCATAGGACCAGTCATCATGACTGATACGACTACGATTCCCAGCATCCATACTTTGCCTGACGGTGGTGTATCTTCTCCTAACCCAACGGGCATTACAGAATTACCTAGAGGAGTTGATATACCATCGATGATCACACCTGCTAGCATTCCTGAGCCTGCTGAGATTAGATCGACAGAGCCTATCATAGGATCTCAAACCGAGGGGACCCCTGTTGGTATTGGTATGCTCATAATTCGCTCTGAATTTCCCCACTATATTCTAGAGTTTCTTACCCTTATGCGCCATTACTTGTAGGGTCTCCACTATCTCCGTATGAGCGTGTCCTATCCCTTTTAGCCGATCCTAATCCTAGCAGAGATATTTTTCGAGTGGATCTTGGTTATTTTGTTAACTTTTTTGATAGAATGATCGAGAAACTTCTTCATTAGGGATATTGCTTTGATCAGTTCAGGCGTTCCCTTGCTCGACACATGACGATGATTAGAGAAGAGGGATATCCTGAGCTAGCTGATTCTCTTACTACCGATTTTGTTGTTCTGGAGTGTGAATTCCGAGAGTTAGAGGAGCTGAAGGCTAGTGGGGCTTCTTCCTTCGTGTCTTCTCAGTTGGAGCATAGACTAACACAGCGGCGTGACCTTAGATCTTCTATTGGTAGCGAGCTTCAGTCGCATGAGAGTTCTATCACGCAGATGATGGCTAGTCTTATGGGGAAGGATACGGATAGAGCTGAGTTACTCAGTTCTTTAGACTCCAACCGTGAGGAGGTAGCCAGGTTAAAGAAGGCCCTGAAGTACGTTGAGGAGTCTGGTGTTATCATTGCAGATAAGCTGGCTGGTTTAGAGAGCTCTCGCGGACAGATACTTGAGGGACTAGGATCTACGCAGGAGAGATTGATGAAGCTAAGAGGTGAAGCCACGAAGATCTTGAGTAGTTCTGAAGATTCTGTCCGAGCTGATCTATAGGCTGAGCTTGAGCAGGGTTATGCAGATAGGCTCTATAGGTTGGAACTTTATATTCTCGGTTGCCGATTGCATTCGGGCTTATGAGCTTTATCATTGTATGCTTTGACTTGATCTATTAGTAAAGACCCAGTATTTGATTTAGTATACTCACCTTGTATCATAACGTTTCTTTGTTGATCATAAACCCAGTGGACATAATGCTTATAGGATTTTTGGCAAATCCTCAGCCATCAACGGATTTGATGTACCTTTACCGATTACCGTTTGAATCAGGTTAGCATGCGGATTGTATAAGTTCGTTCCGCATATAACGTTGTGCTAAAAGAATTAATTCTTTTACTGCTACAATGTGGAATACGTAGACTTTGTTTTTATCACGGGAATAGACTACCTAGCAACGCGTGTTAGGCGCTGACTCATTCTTACTTAGGATTTAGGATAAGTCTCCAGACTTGTATTCTGATGTTTTTTTATTCGGTAAAAGACTAAACCGGCAGCATGTGTTAGATGCAGACTTATCTCTCTTTTAGGGTTTGAGATAAAATCCTCCGTGCATGAAGTGCGTGGATTTGAAGCTGAGAAATGTGTCTTTTCTAAAGGTAGAGACAAACCCAGAGCTGGAGAGGAAGAATTTTATATTCTATCTCCCAAAACTAAAGAGGAAGGATTTTATACCCTATCTCTAATTACGGGGGAAACTCAAGGTGGGATCTCCACCTTAAGAATCCGAAAAGGTGAGACTAAGAGTGGGATCTCCACTCTGAGAATTGAGAAGTTTCAAGCAACCCTAACTTTTATAGGATTGATTGCTTGAACTGAAAAGAGCTCTTCGTTTATCAAAGTGAGATCGGAGTTTGACCTTAACTTTTATAGGTTTGGCCGAATGGGTTTGAGGCAATCCTAACTTTTATAGGTTTGATTGCTCAATTGAAAGTGGACCTCTCGTTCATGGAAGGAATCGAGAGGGGATTCTGGTTTTGGCCCTAATTTTCATAGGTTTGACCAATAAAGCAGTGAGAGTAGAATACAGATAGCAGTGAAAATACCGATTTGTACTAGCCACTCGATGGAGGATTTCGATGCCAAGTGATCAGTACTTAACACACAAAATTTGAAATTACCAAAGATTGGCGGATAGGATTTTTGGTGGACTCACCGTCCATTGATTTGATCGGTGAGGGATTTCGTGAGGAAAGATTGCTCTTGTCAAAATAGTCGAATCTCATCTCAACAAAAGAATTCATGAGAGTTGGTGAATTTAATCTCGAAAATGAGATAGATTCCATCATTGAGGACATTCAGAATCCAAATAGGGATTTCTTGCTTATCCTTTTTATAACTACCAGGTTATCCCTAAGAATACCCCACATAGTATTCTTCCGGGAACTTCCCGTGACATGAGTTATCCCAAACGTTTTAAGGATATTACTTTTTTAGGAATTTCCCGTTTATCGGCATCATCAGCCGAGCGCCTTCCTTGGTAAAAAGGCGATAAGCGCCATTCGAGTAGTTTGTCTCTACTACGAATGACCCCTCCCATTTAGGTTTAAATTTATCTTTCTTCTTAGAATTAAGGATCATGGGCCGTCGGACAGCTAAGACCAAATATCCTTCTTTAAAACTCCGATGTCGAACTTTTTTTTATCAAAAGCTCGGGAAATTCTGGCTTGGTAGAACTCAATGTGTTGCTAAGCTTTCAAGCGCTTCTCGTCGAGCATCTCGAGTTCTTCGAGACGTTTCTGATGTTGTTCTTCGGTTGTCAACTCTGTTACGAGAGCGATCCGAAACGATGGAAGTTCGATTTCTAATAAAAGAATGGCTTCACACTCGTACAACAAAGAATATGGGGTCGCTCCCGTCGATGTGCGGACCGTGGTACGATAGGTCCATAAGGTTGCACCAAGCTTATCATCCCAATCTCGTTTATTAGTTTTCACCAGTTTTGATAAAAGTTTTATGATAGTCTTGTTAAAGGCTTCTACCAATCCATTAGCTATGGGATTGTAAGCTGTCGACGAGACGTCTTGAACTTTGAACTTCTCACAAATTTTGATGAAGACGTTACTGACAAACTGGGACCCATTGTCATGTATGATTTTTCTTGGGATACCATATCGGTAGATAATATGGTGCTTGATGAACGCAATCACGTTGCTCATCTTTACTTCTTTGAGCGGAATAGCTTCAGCCCACTTGGAGAAGTAATCGGTAATTACCAGAATAAATCTATCGCCTTTGACTGACGAAGGATTTATAGGACCAACAACGTCCATTCCCTAAGTCTCAAAAGGCCATGAAGTAGCCGAAGGATGTAGATGCTCCGGGGGTTGGTGCATGTAATTTACGTGTACCTGACACACATGACATTTTTAGGCGTATGTGACTCCATATTTTATCATGGTGGGCCAGAAATATCCTATCCTTCTGATGCGGTCGTAAAGATAGAAGCCAGGTTGGTGTGCACCACAAGCCCCTTCGTGTTCTCCTTATGGACTTCTTCCGCCTCTTTAGTGGATAAACAACGTAATAGCAAACTATCATACCCCTGATGATATAGTGTTCGACTCTTCGTGTTATAGTAGAATCTCGATGCTCTTCGTCGGATTGAGTCCATTTCCTTCACATCTTCTGGTAAAATTCCATGTAAGACGTAATCGATGATAGGAAAATGCCAATCGGGGTTCGAACTCAACTTGAGTTGAATACACTTCTTTAATATCATCTTCTCTGTCGTCTAGATCATAGATTGGTACGAAGAGTTGGTGAGTTCCCACCGTAACGAATTGTTCTGTTTAAAGAGGTTGTGCCAGAGATACTGCTAATGCTGCTAATGCATCCGCGTAGGCGTTCTGTAAGTGTGGAATGTATTTAATAAAGAATCCTTCGAATGATTCTGCCATCTCGACGGCCATCCTATGGTATGGTATCAAATCCTATTTTCTAACCTCATACTCCCCTTGAACCTGTTTAACTATCAGTTGAGAGTCACAGAAAGCTTCAAGGTATTCGACCCCCAGCTCTTTAGCAAAGCTGAGTCCAATAATTAGCGCGTTATACTCGGCTACGTTATTCGAGCACGGCTCGATCAGCGAGTAAGCTCGAGGCATCACATGTTTTCCCGGGGAAACTAAGACAACTCCAACTGCGGAAGAAATCTTAGAACATCCAGAAGCACTTGCTACATTAGTTGCTCGAGAAGCACCGTCAAAGTATATACGCCACACCTGTTGATGAGAAGTTGCGTTGGCTTCGTGGGTTTCATCTGACAGGTCGTCATACACCTCGGCAGTATCCGTAGTTAGGTTAGCTGCCAGGAGACAGCAAATAGCTTGGCCTTTGACCGACTTTTTGTTGGGTGCTTTTATTTTAATGATGATTTTACAAACAATTTAAATCTAATGATTGTTTGTCTAGTGTTTGTGTTTTATTCTATTCTAGACAAATAATATGTTGGAAGATGGATGGAATCGAGCATTCACGATCATATCCAATGGAGGTTGGTGGAATAGTAGAGTGAAGCAATATAATTCAAGTTCAAGATCCAAGTTCAAGCTTCATCCGCACAGTTTACTAAGTCGAGCTCATTGAAGATCTTCATCAAGCTTGGGTAATTTATTTTAGGTTTTATATTATATGTGTTAAGTACTCTAAGCTTAATATCATATACACACACATTTTATTTGGTTTCTATGTATATATATAGTTATGTATATATACACAAGTTTTGGTTTTATATTTACAAGTTTATATAAATATGAAACCTATATTATTGTTTACATATATATACATGTTTCATATTTGTTAAATGCATATTGTGCAAAACCTCATTTTTGCATAATATGAGTTATTAGTTTATAGACTTACTTCTTTTATTAAGTCTATAAAATCAGTTTATAAAGTTTTAAAACATGGTTTATGTCCAATGTCAAAAACAAGTGTTTTTCATTTACATGTTTTGGACTATTTTGTAAAATTAAGAGATTTCTCTTTTAGGAGGTGTTTTTTGAAAACCAGTTTTTGTAACATATATATTATCATGTTTACAATCATTTCCCAAAGTTTTATATTTTCTGATTTTATTTGCTATTTTTAAAAGAGGTTTGAAATTCAGATTTCTGTTTCAAAACAGGCTGATAACTTGTTATCAGTCGACTGGTTAGTCGACTAATGAGTCGACTGAAGAAATCGTCTGGAATGTCAAAAAGTTTCTGTTTTGTTTTGGTCGACTGACCAGTCGACTTATGAGATCATCAGTCGACTGATAAGATCGTCAGTCGACTGATGAGCTGGAAAATGCTTCTAACAGTCAGCTCATCAGTCGACTGATGGAAGTCGTCAGTCGATTGATGGCATAATGGCTAGTTTTTTCAGCCTTTGTCATGTGTTGGTTTTTTGGTCTTTTTGCTGGGGTTTCTTGATCTTTGGGGTTTCCTATAAATACCCCCACATATTCTCAGTTCTATTTAACTTAAGAGAAAAGTTTTACAAGGGTTTTAAAAGTTTATTTAGTTTGTTTAAGCCTTGTTTAAGTGTTTTGTTTGTGAAGACAATTTCACAAGAGCAAGTGGAGATCATCTATTGTTGTTTGAGCATTCACTCTTCTCCCTCTCTCTTGTTATCTATAGAGAAGTTTTATATACTCAATTTCTAGCTTTGTATTTACATTGTTTGTTGATTATCATCTCTATAAGCTAGATTTTCATAATTGAGTTTAGTTTAATTTTGTTTTATTAAATCTCATTGTTACACACACACACACACACACACACACTTGAGCTTATAGTATTTCATACATAGTATAATTGGGGTTATGAGAGATTATAACTTTGAGTTGTGCTTAGTTGAGTTCTCACCTTGTTTAGAGAACAATTTATTTGTTGAGTGCCTAAATTGTGAGATTCACTTTGTATTACACTAGTACACCAAGAGGAGTGTGTGGTGAGAGATGGGGTCATCCCAAGAGGAGTAGGGTAGGTGTTAATGCCTAGAGGTTGTAATTCCTAACACTTGAGGGAGACACGTGCTAGAGACCAACACTTGAGGTGGTAGTTAGTGTGTTTATATTATGAGTGATTGTAAAGTTTTCGGTGAGCTAGAAAACCGAGTTGTGAGGTATAAAACGTTATTCGGGTGAGCATTGAAACCCGGTTGTGTAGTGGATTTCTCCCCGGGAGTGGGGAGCGGAGACGTAGGATGAAAGGTCTGAACTCCGTGATCATTTGATTGTGTTTGAGTTTGCATTGGCGTTCATTTATACTTGTGCTCTTTGCTTATATCGCCTTTGTCTCATTATTTAGTTTGTCCACTATATTGTTTACACTATTAGTTTACCCTTGTTTATATTGCTTATCCTTGCATATATCTCATTGCATTTCTTATTTGCTAGGATATTTCTTAATTGGTTTTTAATTTGTATTAAACCGGATTAGATTAGCATAAACCCTATTTACCCCCTCTAGGGTTCTTTCCTAGTTGCATTAGGGTACTTTCAATTGGTATCAGACCTTGGTGCTCTTTGATTTAAGGTCTAATCGTCTTGAGTTAAATATCCAAGTTATCTTTTTGTGGTAATCTAGTTTTGAGATTTATTGTTGTCTTGCTTGCATATATTCACATATATATCATGAATATGGATATGCATTGTGCACCTTGTTTAGGCTATGATCCTAGTATTGCTCCTAAATTCAATGCTTTCACCTATAATCAATGGTGCTTTAGATTCAAAATGTTTGTTCAATCTTAAAATATCGATTTGTGGGAAGTTATTGATGTCCTTATATTGTTCCCACGTTGGAGAAATCTAAGTAGAGCAAAAATGATAAAAAATGTTTACTATGAACAAGCTTGTGTTAGAATTTTTATTAAATGCATTTGATTCATCTATGTCTAACAAGCTTGATTCTTTTGATAACGCTTATACATTATGGAAATTCTTAGAAGTGCATCAAGGGAACTTGGAGGAGATCCAACGAGCTTTTGCGGCTTGCTCTTCAAGTTCTATTGGAGCATCATCATCATGCACATGGCCGCTAGGTGATAGCCCTAGCGAGGTATGCGATTCGGATTCCGAAAATGAATTATCCATTAGCGAACTCGCATGTGCATACGATAGATTAATGCATGCCTATACTAAGTTGCATAATAATTTTATAGATTTGAAAAGCAAGCATGTTAATTTGAAATCTGATCATGAGTTGCTAGGTTCCAAATTTGATGTCATTGCAAAAGAAAATACTATACTTAAAGAAAACAATGACTTAATAAATTTGGAAAATGAAAAATTGACCTCATCTATTTCTAGCTTATCTCATGCTAAGAACAATGCCATATTAGAAGTAGAGAACATTAGAAATGAGTTTAATTCTTTTAGAAATGATAATATATGTTCTACTTCTAATGTTAATGCATATGTGCCTAATAATGAAGGTTTGAATCTTGTGAATAAACGCACTTCATCTTTAGATTCAATTTTAAAAACATGCATTGATAACCATAAGAAACTTATGGACAAGTGTGCTAAATCTAGTGCTACAAAATCACCTACATACTATGCACACTTGTATAGCAAAGTTTACAAATGCTCAATTTACGGTCGTAAAGGCCACATTGCTAAATTATACTATGATGCACACAAACATAACAATGCTAATGATTATTGTGTATCTCATTAAGTTTCTTCATCACGTGCACACACTTATAAAATTCATCATAAATATGCACGTGTGTTTAAATGTGATCTATGTGGTTGATTTGGTCATTTAGCAAAGTTTTGTTTTGATTTGAAAAGATTTCACTTTTGCCAAATAATTTTAAATGACCACAAAAGTTTAAGTGTGATCATTGTGGT
This sequence comes from Asparagus kiusianus, assembly GCA_022839385.1. NCBI lineage: Eukaryota > Viridiplantae > Streptophyta > Magnoliopsida > Asparagales > Asparagaceae > Asparagus > Asparagus kiusianus. Next base: position 58,278 of record BQKN01066824.1, read on the forward strand.
AGATTTGGTCATTTGACCAAATTTTGTTTTGATTTGAAGATAGTTTCACAATTGCAAAATGATTTAAAAAGGCCATATTTATTTGCAAATGTTCCTCGTGCACATCCATATGGTCCACAAAAACAAATGGGCTTCTTTCATTGAACTTATTATAATCGAAAGGGTCATTTGAGTATTATTGTTATGACCGTATTAGTACACAAAATGTGCCCAAAAGGGTTCATAACCCTAGGGCTTTGAGCTTTAATGATAGGGGTCATGTCCCTAAACCCTTTGGTACCAAGAATACTTAGGTACCAAAACATGTTTGATTTTTTTAACCAAGAATTTTAATGTTTTTATTTTTATTTTTTTTATGTCTTGGTTTTGAAAAATGTTTTGAAACTCTTGTAAATGAAAACAATTTTCTTTTGCTCAATTCTTTTGTTTTCATTTTATTAACTTTGATTTTGATGAGAGGTTTGTGTTTATATAACCCTTCGGATTTATTGGGTGTTTATTCTCAAATCTTGTTTACCGGGTACTAAAATGTTTATATGGGTTGAAACAAGCTTAAGAGCTTGATATAGTTGCCTCTCTTACTTTTTGAAAATTAATGATGGTTTGGTTTTTATGTTTTTAGATGATTTAATGTAATTTATGATTTTATTTGAGTGATTTGTTTTCATTTGAAAACTTTTTGCATGTTTCTCATATTTTCTTTCTTTTGATATCATAAATTTTTTTGATTAGGTTTTGTTTTAAAACCAATGCTTTGAGACACCTATTTCATAATGACATATCAATATATGTTCTCATTATCTTTTTGTATGTGAGTTGTACCTAGCATGTTTTTCTATTTCTATGTTTGCTCACATATGTATGCCTTAGTATTTATTACATATATTCATTAAGGCTTTTTGATAGGGGGAGCATTCCTAAATTTTTTTCTTGTTTTTATACTCACTCATGCTTATTTGTAGGGGGAGCTTTCGCTCTCTCCATTCTTTTGTTTTCCCCTTTTTGATGTTGTCAAAGGGGAGAAATATTGTGAGTATATCTTATTTTGGTTATATGCATGATAATTCTAATTTACATATTAATTTCCTTTCATGCATATATCTCTTTTTGGTAATTGTTTGTCATCACCAAAAAGGGGGAGATTGTTGGGTGCTTTTATTTTGATGATGATTTACAAACAATTTACATCTAATGATTGTTTGTCTAGTGTTTGTGTTTTGTATCTATTCTAGACAAACAATATGTTAGAGGATGGATGGAATCGAGCATTCACGATCATATCCAATGGAGGTTGACAGAATAGTAGAGTGAAGCAATATAATTCAAGTTCAAGATCCAAGTTCAAGCTTCATCCGCACAGTTTATCAAGTCGAGCTCATTGAATATCTTCATCAAGCTTGGGTAATTTATTTTAGGTTTTATATTATGTGTGTTAAGTACTCTAAGCTCAATATCATATACACACATATTTTATTTAGTTTCTATGTATATATATATATATATAGTTATGTATATATACACAAATTTTGGTTTTATAATTTACAAGTTTATATAAATATGAAACATATATTATTGTTTACATATATATACATGTTTCATATTTGTTAAATGCATATTGTGCAAAACCTCATTTTTGCATAATATTGAGTTATTAGTTTATAGACTTAACAATCATAACATACATCTTTTATTAAGTCTATAAAAACAGTTTATAAAGTTTCAAAACATGGTTTATGTCCAATGTCAAAAACAAGTGTTTTTCATTTACATGTTTTGGACTATTTTATAAAATGAAGAGATTTCTCTTTTGGGAGGTGTTTTTTGAAAACCAGTTTTTGTAACATGTATATTATCATGTTTACAATCATTTCTCAAAGTTTTATATTTTTCTGATTTTATTTGTTATTTTTAAAAGAGGTTTGAAAATCAAATTTCTGTTTCAAAACAGGCTGATAACTTGTTATCAGTCGACTGGTCAGTCGACTGATGAGTCGACTGAAGAAATCGCCTGGAATGTCAAAAAGTTTCTGTTTTATTTTGGTTGACTGACTAGTCAACTGATGAGATCATCAATCGACTGATAAGGTCATCAGTCGACTGATGAGCTGGAAAATACCTCTAACGGTCAGCTCATCAGTCGACTGATGGCATAACGGCTAGTTTTTTCAGCCTTTGTCATGTTTTGGTTTCTGATCTTTTGGCTGGGGTTTCTTGATCTTTGGAGTTTCCTATAAATACCCCCACATATCGCAGTTCTATTTAACTTAAGAGAAAAGTTTTACAAGGGTTTTAAAAGTTTGTTTAGTTTGTTTAAGCCTTGTTTAAGTGTTTTGTTTGTGAAGACAATTTCACAAGAGCAAGTGGAGATCATCTATTGGTGTTTGAGAATTCACTCTTCTCCCTCTCTCTTGTTGTCTATAGAGAATTTTTCTATACTTAATTTCTAGCTTTGTATTTACATTGTTTGTTGATTATCATCTCTATAAGCTAGATTTTCATAATTGAGTTTAGTTTGATTTTGTTTTATTAAATCTCATTGTTACACACACACACACACACACACACACATACACTTGAGCTTATAGTATTTCATACATAGTAAAATTAAGGTTGTGAGAGATTGTAACTTTGAGTTGTGCTTAATTGAGTTCTTACCTTGTTTAGAGAATAATTTATTTGTTGAGTGCCTAAATTGTGAGATTCACTTTGTATTACACTAGTACACCAAGAAGAGTGTGTAGTGAGAGACGGAGTCGCCCCAAGAGGAGTGGGGTAGGTGGTAATGCCTAGAGAGAGGTTATAATTCCTAACACTTGAGGGAGACACGAGCTAGAGACCAACACTTGAGGTGGTAGTTAGTGTGTTTACATTGTGAGTGATTGTAAAGTTTTCGGTGAGCTAGAAAACCAAATTGTGAGGTGTAAAACGTTATTCGGGTGAGCATTAAAAACCCGGTTGTGTAGTGAATTTCTCCCCGGGAGTGGGGGAACGGAGACGTAGGACGAAAGGTCCGATCTCCGTGAGCATTTGATTGTGTTTGAGTTTGCATCGGCGTTCATTTATACTTGTGCTCTTTGCTCATATCGCCTTTGTCTAATTATTTAGTTTGTCCATTATATTGTTTACACTATTAGTTTACCCTTGTTTATATTGCTTATCCTTGCATATATCTCATTGCATTTCTTATTTGCTAGGATACTTGTTAATTAGTTTTTAATTAGCATTAAATCGGATTAGATTAGCATAAACCCTATTCACCCCCCTCTAGGGTTCTTTCCTAGTGGCATTAGGGTACTTTCACTTTTGTTGCTTAAAGTGTAGGTCGTATTGGGACAGAAGCAGTGCCCATTTCGCTAGCCGCTAGTTCATGAAAGCGGGCGACGTCATGAATACTCGAACTGGGTTAACATTAGAAATGACATAGATAGTCTGTCCGACCAAGTAGTGTCGCATCTTTTGAATAGCGAATACCAAGGCGAGACACTCCCTTTCAATCATTGGATATCGAGATTTAGCGCCCACAAAGGTCTGGCTCAAGTAATATATGGCCTGTTCGTGACCGTTATCGTCGTCTTGTGTAAGTAATGCACTTAACGAGTGGCTCGTTGCCTTGACATAAATCAAGAATGGTTTGCCCGATTTCGGTGCAACGAGCACAGGGGGTCTCGAGAGATATTCTTTAATATTCTCGAATGCTTTTTGATAAGCGTCATCCTATACAAATGACACACCCTTCTTTGTAAGCCTTGAGAATGGTTGACATTTCCCCGAAAGGTTCGAGATGAACTGACGGATATAAGCCAACCGTCCATGTAATCCTCTGAGTTCCTTAAGATTTTTCGGGGGTTGCAGCTCGTTAATTGCCTTCACTTTGTCAGGGTCGATGTGGATACCCTTGGTGGTGATGATGAATCTGAGGAATTTGCCGCTGGTTATTCTGAGGAAAGATTTGGTAGGATTCATCTTCAATTGGTGAGTCCGCATTAGGTCAAACATCATTTTCAAGTCTTTGATGTGATCATTCTTGTCACGACTTTTCACAACTAGATCGTCCACATAACATTCGACAGTCTTCCGGAGATGCTCCTAGAAAATCTTTAACATGGCTCTCTGATATGTGGTACCTGCATTCTTTAAGCCGAATGGCATAACTGTGTAACAGAAAACACCGAGGGATGTTCTAAACGCGGTATGCTTTTCATCATCTGGATGCATCTTTATCTGATTATAACCGGAAAATCCATCCATGAAGGGCATTCTCTCGAATCCACACGTATTGTCGATGATAACATCCGTGATGGGAAGAGGAAAATCATCTTTCAAGCAGGCGGTGTTAAGGTCTCTAAAGTCGATACAAATCCTGATTTTCCCATTCTTCTTAAGGACCGGGATAATATTAGCAAGCCATTCAGGATGTTGCTCCTCCCTAACGAAACTTGAGTCAATAAGCTTTTTAACCTCGGACTCGATTGCCTCCATAATTTATGGACAAAACCGTCTTTGTTGTTGTTTGACAGGTTTGACATCCGGCTTAATATTGAGGCGATGCATTGCCACATTTGGATCGAGCCCTGACATATCCTCGTAGTTCCAAGCAAAAACATCGATGTACTCCCTGATGAGGGAAATTAGATCTTTTTTTCATTTGGCGGGAGGCTATCGCTAACGAATATCGGTTTTGGATTATCCTCATTGACCATATTCACCTGGATTACTTAGTCCTCGATAGGGGGTTCCCTTTGTTCAAACCTATCACCGTACTACATATTCAGGTGATGAACCCAAAGGTCTTCCTAAGTCGGCATTTGGTCGTCTTCCTCTATTGTGGTAGAGTCGACCATAGCCATATTCGACATTAGCCTTTTGAACATTTCTCCAAGACTAGCGTCGGAATCCCGGGCTGAAGAGTCGGAAGAATATCCATCTTTACCCTTATTAGCAATCTGATCAATGACCTACCAACAACACTCGTCATCGAACGAGGAGATATAGCCTAAACATCTTCTATGGCTATAAAGTTATCGGGTTTCCCTTTCGATACATAGGCTATACGAGGTGGGACTCGCAGACCTCGACCAAAACCAAGACCCTCTCCGAGTGCGAAGTTATATCTGTATCTCTCCATGAGATTACGTGCTTTTGTGTTGTATCTGAATAAATGAGGGGCTGGTTTATCATCATCATCATCTTCTTCGAAGAAGTGATTTGGTATTGAAAATTCCTTCCTCTTACCGTAAATGACTTCCTTTTCACCCTCTGTCTTCGCAGGAATGACGAGCGTTGTTCCGAATGAATCCTGAACATGTTTCTTCATCATGCAAGATGATTGAAGTGGTACATACCAGTTAGGATCATTGTATAATCCCTTCATGATATTATCGAGACATAACGAGTACTCCAAATCATCATTTATTGCTACTTCTTTGGCAAGTTGTCAATTACAACTACTATCCGATGACTCTCCATCGTTAAGATTGATTACAATGGGTACAATGTTATTAAGTACAAAACCACCATCGTAACCAAACCCAGCTTCAGTATCAGCTTCTTCTCCGTTGTTTGTGCCTTGGGCTGATAGTTCAGTATCGGATTCAGTACCGTAGAGAAGAGAGTCAGTAAAATAATTCTCTAACCCCTTAAACGGTTGCTTATCCGCGACCACCGTCTTGACCTCATTATTAGTGTCTACATACTTAAGATACTGATGGAGGGTAGAAGGGACTATAACGTTACTGTGGATCCAAGGTCGACCCAACAGTAAGTTATAAGAAGTCTCTGCGTCAATCACATAGCATGTGACTTCCGATTTTAGATCTTCAATCTGGCACTTTACCCGGATTTTACCTAATGGTCTGGAACCACTGGTGTTGAATCCATAGATTGTAGTACCCATGGAGGCTAACTTACTGGTCGGTATTCCGAGATTGTACATCAATCGGAGCGGCATGATGCTAACAGCGAGACCCGAATCGACTTGGATCCGGTTGACAACGCTGGAGCCTATGTACCCGGTGAAATACAAGGGCCGGTCATGCTTTGAATTCTTTGTTTGCATGTCCTCCTTGGTGAAAGAAATGCAGGGAATGTATTGTGCCACGAGGTTGCAATGCTACACTGAAGGCTCTGGTTCTTCAAGAGATGGTTTTATCTGAGTCAGGAAAACATCAGAGTTAGCCAAGGCTTCTTGAAGTGCTTCCCTTGTGTCCTTCGAAAGACGTAGTAGCTCGTATAGAGTTATTCTAGCCGGTATATTGGCTAACTGCACCATAGTATCAAAGCGCTGTGGAGTGTTCGAGCTCCCCGGTTTGTCTCTCCCAATTGGTTGATTGAATCGAGACTGCCTTGGGTTCTAGCCCTCTTGGTATAACGACTCTTTCTCCTTTAGTTTTTGCTGAGTCTTTTCAACTGGTGATGGGGAATCGTGACCACCCCTATTTCCGCTAATGTCTTAGAGGGAATGATTTTAGTTACCCCCTATTTAGCCAATTAATCGGAAGCACTCAGATACTTGAAATGGTACTCATTTCCACTCCTGGTAGCGAAGACCTCTTGCTCATCTTCGGAGAGTGGGAAAGTAGGAATTCCTTCATCATTTTCTTCTGGAATAGCTGCAACTCCATAACAGGACTTTCCTTTCCTCTTTGATTTCTTCTTAGATGATGACCCCGCCCATTGTTCACCTTTGTTCATCTTTGACGGTCTTCACCGCTACATTTATCACTGGCTCAGGCTAGAACCAGTTCAAAGGAACAGATCCAAAGCTAATTGACACGACATTTGCACTCACCTTCTTCTCCTTGGCTGATTTCACCGTAATGACTCCAACATCGATCAACGCTTGGATCTTATCCTTAAGGGAGTAGCATGATTTGGTAGGATGATGCACCGCTCTGTGGAATGCACAATATTTTGGGTCCTTAACCTTCTTAGCGTCTTCCTGATCCTGGATTGGAGGTAACTTGATTTTGTTATTCTCCACAAGGTGTTTGAAGAGACCAGGAACTTCGTCCTCCCTGAAAGAATAAACTTTCAGAAATTTTGGTTCGGTAGTCTTTGGCTTTTGTGACCTTTGTTGCCATTGCGATTGTTGAGGCCCCTTTTGTGGTTGCTCTTGTTGTTGCGATTACAATTCGAACGTCTGGTTCGCATCCACCGCATTTGCTTGGGCTTTCCCTTTATCTCGAGGAACAAAATTCTGCTTCGGGGTATTAGCCGACGTTTGACCTCTTTCGGCCTTCTTCCTTTTGAGGAAACGTTCGGCTCGTTCTCCTTGCACTTTCAAGTCCTTCCAAGTCTTGGACGGTGCCATTCCCATAGCTTCCAGGATATCTAGCGAAAGGTTGTTGTGACAAGTCTTGAGGATAAAATCTTCACTGACAGGATCTCGACAATTCATCGCCTTGTTCCGGAATCTTTTAACGAAGTTCTCCACCAACTCTCCATCCTTCTGTTTCTCATCGAACAACGTTTTGATTGAAACTTCGGTATCGTCATCGAAGAAATTCGTAAGAAACATGTCTTCCATGTCGTCCTAACTGTTGATACTCCATGGCTTGAGGCGGCGATACCAATCGAAGGCCGCTCCACGAAGAGTACCCACGAATGACCGTACCATTAAAGGTTCATTGCCAGAGATTATCCCCAAATGGGACTTGAAATATATCAGATGCTGGGTGGGGGAACCCTTCCCGTCGAACAGTGTGAAGTTAATCATATTAAACTTTGCTGGGTATAGGATTGACTCCCATTCTCTCGGGTATGGATACGGTATTTTTAACTTCTTTATCTCCTGAGCACTCATCAACATATTGATTTTGCTCTCCAAGTCCCTCATCTTCTTATCCTTGCTCATATCTTTCTTTGATTGATTATGGGGAGAAGTGACGTGGTCTTCCTTGGTATTGTTGTCATCTGAGGATTCACCCCCAGCATTGTTATTAACGGGAGGGGTTTCCATATCGGCGTTCTCGTTCGCTTCCCGATCACTATCAACCTGATTAGGATTATTACGACGGCTAGACTCTCCCTGCTGGTTCGTCAGTGCCACAATTTATTGGCTGTGCATATCTCTCATTTCCTACATAGCCATCTCCATTTCAAATTTAAAATTCTCCTTCTGCTTGGTTAAAGCCTCCTCGAGAATTTTAGCCATTTGTTCGGCATTAATCATGAATGATTCATAAGATTGTCTTGTACTGGATGCCGTATCATTAGAAGCCAACGATGAGCAAGCATTTGAGATTTTGTCGTCCGAGGATCGTGACCTTCTAGGTCTAGGTCTGACAGTTCTAGATCGTAGCCAAGTCATGTGTTGAGATACTTCTATAAAAGGTTCAGGACTGAAGCGTTGTACGGATTTGCCTTTGTCGACCATGTTGATAGTAACTCGCAAGAGCTCGTTAGTTGTGTCGGTTGACCTTCTTCTACGGAAACACCTCGGCTTAGCCTCAGATGTTCCGGTGGAGATTCTTTCAAACATCGAAACCCTTTGTGGGGCCTTATGGCAGCAGCATTCTGACAACACTGCCTTGATTATCTTGGCACACGGATAATGCGAGTCCGTGTCTCGGGTATTTCTATTTCTGGATTTATTCACACCCCTAGCCTGATAGTACAACTTGTCGGTCTGATGACCGAAGCAACCCATTGTGTGTTAGCATGACTTCCCAGGTATAACGTCGTCATCAGATGAACCTGTTTCCCTCTAGGGATACGGCGCTTCATTGGCACCTCCAAGAGTCACACGTTCAGACTTACGCCTTCGTGAGCGTGAATCTCTAACGGGCTCTTGAACTTCGACTCGCAATCTGATGTGGTCGGTCATAGGGGCTTTCCCTTTGTTGTTATTGGGAGGATTAGTACGACCCCCAGCTTGAATTGTTGTTCGGGAACCTTTCAACGGCCCTAATCGCTCCTTCACAGGTGTTTTACCTCGATCTTCGGGGAGAGGACCAAGGTGGTCTTTCAGAGAAACTCTGAATTTGGTGAGATCTACGCTACCGTATGGCTCCGTCGAAAGTATGGGGACAGGGGAAACGAGATCTGAAGTTGACGAAGATCAAATGGTGACTTCATCCACTTTTGCCTTAGGTGCTGAGTTTACCTTAGGCACCCGCACCAGTTTGTGCTTGAGCGACTTTTTAACTGCCTCTTCCTTCTACATTTATTATGCTTTTTGCAAAAGGACTTGGGCGTGTGCAAGCAATGCACGGAACTTTTGGATTCGTTCCCCAAGGGTAGAGCAGGTCCTTTTGACACGGACCCATTCACTCGTCTCTGCTTTGTGTAGGCGTGTAAAATTGCCTATAGGTCCCTTAGCTTAGCTCGGCATGATGATTCGACAAATCAACGGACGTTCGAGCGACGAAACGAACTAAAGAGGCTACGAAGCTAACGAACCGCACGTGAACAACGTCAATGGTTCGGGGAGTCAACGAGTCATCCAACAAAGCGGATTTGAACTCAAACACCGACTGGGTTTTACTGCCAAATCAGGAATCAAGTCAACAAATCAACAAAACAGCCGAACAACGGACAAAAAAACCGGAAACAACGGAAAACGACGAAACCAGCGCACCTGGGGGAACTCGGCCCGAACCGAACCACCCTAAGGTGGCTCGGCCCAAGCCGAGCCACCCAGAGGTGGCTAGGCGCTGTTTTGTGCCAAAGGCACAGTTTTGAGTGCCTATAAATAGGCCTGGCACTCGTTCATTTGAGAGGACTTTTGGTTGAACTTCTAAAGAGCCGAAACTCTGCCGGATTGTCATCTCAACTCGGAATTGTGAAGGCTTGAAGCTTGGACCCTCGGATTCAGTTTTCGGCGAGCACCCTCGACAAACAAGGCAGGAGTTCGAAGAAGCTGATCCTCAGATCTACATCGTTCTACTCCGGATCTAAGCTTGGTTCTTAGATCCCGAGACTTGAGCGGTCGTTTCCTTGGCGAAACGATCCCTCCCGGCTATTATCTCCTTGGTGGGATAATACCCGTAATACGTTGTAGATCTGCTTGGATCCAGATCTCGCGGTGGTCAACGGTAATCAACCCCGGCGCAGGCAAAGAACCCCACAAAGCGAGCAACCGCAAAACAGGAGCTCGCGATCTGTTCAAAGGAAAGTTGTAAATTTTTTGTTTCTTTCTTTATTTCGATCTCCATTGTAACCGGTTCTTATAAAAAGACCGGATATTTGTAAAACGCATAAAGTTGTTTTCAAAAGTTTGTAATGGAATCCTCAATGAAGAAGAACACGATTTTCCACGCGAATAATCTGGCGACCACAGTGGGAGCCACCGATCTCGCCGACGAGATCGTTGCGTCGCAGCCGCGGATCTCGATCCCGGTCGTGGAGGAGGTCGAGTATGAATTCGACCAACAGAAGTATGAGGAATACGTCTCCTCGTCCGGATCTACCTCCTCCCCCAAGTCCAAGAAGTCCCAAAAGCTCTCCTCTAGGAGAAAGGTGCGTTGGTGCGATGAAGTTGAAGCCACCAACAACGACCTCACCCCAATCGACGCCGAAGCTGCGTTGAGTGAGGCCCTACCGACCTCAAAGAAGGTCAAATCCGCCATCGAAGGCGTGGTGACTCTCTCCAAGAGAGCCCGCCAGAGGCAGCGTCAACGCCTCGCGAAGCAATTCGCCAAGGCCATGGAGTCCGTTGACGGGGTCCGTTATCATGCGGATCTGAAGAACAAACGAGGCAAGCAGCCTCAACAGCAAATGCAGGGTGGTTCCTCTAAGCCATCAACTATGGAGTGGGTCCGTGTCAAATGGAATCGCTCGACTTTGGAGGAGCGCATCCGCAAACGCCGCGCGTTATCGGCGCAAGCACGGGCCAAAGCTGAAGAAGCCCGTCGGAAGCTGCAGAAGGAGGTGGTCAAGAAGCCGCCACCAACTCGCAAGGTTTGGAGGCCAAAGTCTGAAGCGGCTCAGGCTAAGGAGCAAAACCCGCAGCCTCCGAAAGTTCGAACTTCGGCAAGTCAACCCAAACAGCCGGTGATTGCCGCAACTACCCTGGGAGATCCCGCGGGACCATCCCAGAAGAAAAGATCAGTTTTGGAGTGCCTCGGTCCACTTCCGAAGGAACGAGGTAAAACTCCAATTCAAGAACGCTTGGGGCCAATGAAGAAACCCCAAACAATGCAACATGCTGGGGGTCGCCGCAACCCTCAACACTTGGAGAAAACTGTGGCACCCAAGCGCACAACTTTGCGCATTCAAGTGCAAGATTCCACTGAAGATTCACGTCCACGAAGACGCGTTTCGAGGCGTATAACTCTCGAGAGCCCGAAAAAGGCAATTAATCCTCAGAAGGAAGTGTTGTCGTCCGAGGATGATGACATTATACCTGAGAAATCGTGCCCACACACGATAGGTTGCTCCGACTTTCAAACGGACGGGCTATACTATCGTGTTGCGGGTACGAGCAAATCCAGAAAGAGAAGCCCTCAGAGGTTTGAAGCTCAATGTCCGTGCTCAAAACTTATTCGGGCAGTACTGTCTGAGTGCAACTGTGTAAAGACAGTCCCCGAAAGAGTTTCCGTGTTCGAGAGACTCAGCAATGAAGCGCCAAAGCCAAGGCCCAGGCGTTTCCGAAGAAAAAGAGCGATGGTCGAAGACGGTGAACATTCAAGGGTCACTGTCAACATGACCAACAGAGGAACATCGGCTCAGGATAACCCCGAGACGATTCCAGAAGCATCCCGACCCAGGACCCGTTTACAGTCTGGGGCCATCAAGCAAGGAACGTACGGTAGGGTCCGGACAAGAGCACCTTCAGAAGATGAAGAATCAGACGCTGGTTCAGCTGTTGCGTCTGACAATACTGTGTCCAGTGAAGGGCAACCCCGCGAGTCGTTCATGATAAGCGCGGAGCAAGTGGCCAAGATGCTTGAAGATGCCATTGCCAAACAACAGGAAACCTTTCGGTTCGAGATGCAGATGGCCATGCAGAACATGAGAGAGATTCATGACCAACAGATCCAAGCATTAAGGAACCAACAAGGGGAACCAAGTCGTCAAAACCAGAACAACTTGGAAGATGAGGATACAAATGAAGCTCGCAACGTCGATAACCCTCCCATTAATCCAGGGGGTGGTAACGATAATGCTAGCGAAGACACAGGTGAAAGCCTGAAAATTAAAAATCTCGAGAGCAAGATCAATACATTGATCTCTGCTCAAGAGACGAAAAAGACGGGCATTCCTTGTCCATACCCAAGAGAGTGGGAATCAATCCCATATCCGGCGAAGTTCAGTCTAATTAACTTCACGCTGTTTAATGGGATGGGTTCCCCTACTCAGCATTTGATTTACTTCAAATCGCACTTGGGAGTCATCTCGGGTAATGAGCCTCTGATGGTGCGGTCATTCGTCGGCACTCTTCGTGGAGCTGCCTTCGATTGGTATCGTCGCCTCAAGCCAGGAAGCATAAACAGCTGGGACGACATGGAGACCAAATTCCTTGCGAATTTCTTCGACGACGACACTGAAATTTCTATCGGGACATTGCTCGATGAGAAGCAGAAGGACGGAGAATTGGTCGAAGTCTTCGTCAAAAGGTTCCGGAATAAGGCGATGAATTGCCGGGACCCGATCAGCGAGGAGTTCATTCTTCAGACCTGCCACAACAACCTCGCGCTGGATGTTTTGGAAGCAATGGGCACAGCTCCATCCAAGACATGGAAGGACTTGAAGGTCCGAGGCGAGCAAGCTGAGCGGTTCCTCAGGAGGAAGAAGGCGGAGAGAGGCCAACCAGCTACAAACCCTCCGAAGCAGAACTTCAACCAGAAAGGAAAAGGTAAAGCTCAGGTTAATGCTGTTGATGCTAACCAAACCTTTCAATTGCAACCTCAGCAACAGCAGCAGCAGCAGTAACGAGCTCCACAGCAATCGCAGCCACATTGGCAGCAGCGGTCTCAGAAGCAAAAGTCTTCGGAGCCGAGGTTTCCCAAAGTCTACTCCTTCAAAGATGACGAAGTTCCCGGCATCTTCAAATATCTGTTGGAAAACAACAAGATCCAGCTGCCGGCGATTGTGGATCATGAAGGGGCCACTAAAGTGACGGACCCGAGGTACTGCGCATATCACAGAGCGGTCCACCACCCTACGAAGTCTTGCTACCATCTCAAGGATAAGATCTAAGCATTGATCGACGTAGGGGTCATAACTCCGAAACCGGCCAAGAATGTAGGAGCAAATGCGGTGTCAATCAGCTTTGGATCAGTGCCTACAGCTTGGTTTGAGCCGAAGCGCGTCACCAAAGTCGGGATGAAGATGGTGAATGATGATCCACATGGACAGCGCCAAAAGGGACTTGTGCCACACACAGCCCCGAACGGCGAAATCCTTTGGGTTCACCCCGACCTGATTGAAGATGAACAATGGGCCGGATCGTCATCCACGAAGAAATCTAAAGGGAAAGGAAAGTCTTGCTACGGAGTTTCCGCCATCCCAGGGAAAGACGACGAAGGAATCCCAACTTTCCCACTTTCTGAAGATGAACAAGAAGTCTTCACCATCAGAAGCGGGAACCAATACCACTTCAACTATCCGTCACATAATGAACAAGCAGCTAAGCTAGGGGTGACAAAACAGGGACCAGCCAAGACTCTCACAGAGATAGGGGTGATCCCAATTCCCAAACCGGCTGAAGATGTTCGACGACAGTCGGCAGATAAACAGAAAGACAAAGGATCCCAAGAGGTTCAGAACCCGAAGCAGTCTCGCTTCAGTCGTCCAATTGGAGGAGATAAACCAGGAAGTTCGAAAAATCCACGTGTCTTCGACATCATGGCTCAGCTGGCCAATATTCCAGCACGGATAACGCTGTACGAGCTGTTGCGGTTATCTAAGGAGACTAGAGAAGCCTTACAAGAGGCCTTGGCCGATTCAGAGGCGTTCCTCACCAGGATCAAATCAGCACCTGAAGAGTTAGAATTGTTAGCCCAACAGTGTAACGTGGCAGCTAAGAACCTTCCTTGCATCACCTTCACCAAAGAGGACATGCAGACGAAGAATTCGAACCATGATCGGCCCCTGTACTTCGTCGGGTACATTGGCTCCAGCGAAGTTAACCGAATCCAAGTGGATCCGGGTTCCGCTGTGAGTATTATGCCACTTCGACTGATGCACAGCCTTGGCATTCCAGTCAGCAAGTTGGCGTCTACAGGCACAGTCATATACGGATTCAACACCAGCGGGTCAAGACCTTTGGGTAAAATCCGGATAAAGTGCCAAATGGGCGATTTAAAGACGGAGGTCACGTGCTACGTGATTGATGCTGAGATATCCTATAACTTACTATTGGGTCGGCCTTGGATCCATAGTAACGTTATAGTCCCCTCCACTCTACATCAGTGTTTGAAATATGTCGACACTGATGGAAGAGTTAGGACGGTGGTCGCGGATAAGCAACCATTCAAAGGGTATGAGAATTATTTCACAGATTCTCTCCTTTATGGTAATGAATCCGACACGGAACCATCGATCCAAGGCACGGACAGCGGAGAAGAAGCTGATTCCGAAGCCGGATTCGATTACAATGGTGGTTTTGTTTTTAATGACATTGTACCCTTTGTAATCAATCTCGACGACGAACAGTCGTCAGATGGCGGTTGTAACTGGCAACTTGCCGAACCTGAAATAAATAATGGTTTAGAGTACTCCTTGTCTTTTGATGATGTGATAAAGGGATTGTACGATAATCCCGAATTGTGTATGCCGCTCCGATCGTCGTATGTAACGAAGAAGCGTCTCCAACACTCTTTCGGAACAACTCAGATTATTCCCGCCAAAATAGGGGGACAAAAAGAAGTGATCTTCGGTAAAGGAGAAAGTCGTCCGGTGCCAGATCATTTCCTAAGAGAGGATGAAGAGGGTGACAAATCTGGTTTACATCTATCTAAGTACAGTCCTGAAGCGCGCAAGCTCATGGAAAGACAAGGATATGATTTCACACTCGGAGAAGGTCTATACTTCGATCGAGGTTCCCGTGTCCCAGTCAAAGCGGCATATGTACCAAAGGGTAAACCAGAGGGCTATTATCGTCACAAGAGGGGCTTAGGCTACGTCTCGTCAGATGACGAATGTGGCTGGCAAATCATAGATCAAATTGCTAACAAAGCCAAGGATCGGTACTTGCTAGATTCGTCAGCTGAAGATTCCGACACAAGTTTGGGAGAAATGTTCAAGGCCTTAATGTCGAACATGACTACGGCTGATCCATCTACAATGGAGGACGACGATCAAATGCAAACGTGGGAGGACCCATGGGTTCATCACCTGAACATGCAATATGGTGATAGGTTCGAACAGAGAGAGCCACCCACCGAAGACGAGGTAGTCCAAATCAATATGGGTGATGAAGCCAATCCAAAGCCCATATTCATCAGTGGTAGTCTCCCATCAGATGAAAAGGAGGAATTAATTGCTTTGATCAGAGAGTATATCGACGTCTTCGCCTGGAACTACGAAGACATGCCAGGGCTCGATCCCAATGTGGCAATGCACCGCCTCGACATCAAGCCGGATGCCAAACCTGTCAAGCAACAGCAAAGACGGTTTCGTCCGCAGATCATGGAAGCCATCGAGGCTGAAGTTAAAAAGTTGATCGACTCAGGATTTATCCGGGAAGAACAACATCCAGACTGGTTAGCCAA
>BQKN01066824.1:78933-108955 GCA_022839385.1 Asparagus kiusianus
GATAGCCTCTGCAGAGAGGCTGTTGGCTCCCACTGTGGTCGCCAGTTTGTTTCCTTCGAAATTCGCCTTTGTGATTGATTTCATTATAACTTTAGTCGATTACAATGAATTCAAATAATAAAAAATATAACTCTCTCGAAAATAAACATAAGATTCGTTTATCGACTCTTGCTTACGTGGGTTCTTGGCCGGTGATGGGGACGTTAATATCTGTGGACCATCTGACGATTAGATCAAATCCGAAGCTTCGTCGATTCGCGAAGGAATCAAGAAGCTGAAGCAATTATCTTGGCAACGGCGAGATAATTACTCTTCTTAAGATTACCGCAACGGGGTAATCTCAAGGGAAGAACACGGGAACTACAGATCTGACAAACTCTTTTTTCCTGTGCCGAAGAACTTGATCGATCTCATCCTCTCTTCTGAAATTCGTGCTCCTTCAATCTTCAGTTTGGCAGGGCTTCGCCAACGCTCGAGAATTCCAGATCTGAAAAAATAAAGGTCCTTGGGGCTATATTTATAAGCTTTGGGACCTCTGTTTTCAGATAAGAACGGCTGATTCCCTCTTATCCTTAGTTGTAACCACTTAACTATGCTCATGGATGATATTTTATCAGTTGGAGCAAATCCAAGCGGTTAACGATCGAAAAACCGCCAAAAATAACCAAAATCATCTTTTTTTCAGGTTGCAGACACCCGCGGGTGTCTCGGTGTGGCCGATACACTTTTGAGTGTCTCGGTTTGGCCGAGACACTTGTGAGTGTCTCGGTCAAGACGAGACACTCATGGGTGTCTCGGTTTGGCTCAGGGCTTTATCTCACGCGCTTCGTCCGTTTTTACAGTATTTTCATCATCCGAACTCTGAATCACGCGATCTAGAATGTATCGGAAAGCCGACGAGGAGATCTACAAGCTCTATTGATTGAATCATGTGTGGAGTAAATAGGACATGAGGGGTGCTTAATCTTTCGTAAGCGACATACAGCTCCCGATTCATTCGTGTTTCGATTATTCCGAAATTCCGTTGCTTCGCATGGTCCGTCGACTCACTTCATGTGTTCGTCGTCATCAAATGAGCTTTTGTGACTTGAATAGAAACGTTCATCATCTCCCATCTATCTTGAGCCGCGTGCGGGGACCTATAGGTAATTTTTGACGCCTACATCAGTCGACAGAAGAAATCACTTGGAAGCTATATTTTATTTCTGGTCAGTCGACTGATGAACCATCAGTTGACTGAAGCAATTCATCAATTAACTGATGTGCTTATCATTCGACCAATGAAGGTTGAGCTGCCACCAACGGTCAGCTCATCAGTTGACTGAATAGTACCACCAGTCGACTGATAGCATTGTAATGGCTAGTTTCCAGATTTTAGGGATTTTGTTGTTTTGTGATTTTTTCTTGGGCTTTGGAATTTGTTTTGTGATCCTATATATACCCCTTCAGTTCTCATATAATAGTTATCTAAGAAAAATTTAAAATTAAATTTACAAGTGTTTAAGTGTGTTTTCAAGTGGGTTTATGTGAAGAAAGTTCCACAAGAGGAGAAGACCATTCCATTCGTTTTGGGCTTCAATCTCATATCTCTATCACTCTTGTTTTTCAGAGAAGTCTTGCAAAACTCGATATCTAGCTTTATATATATTTTTTGATTGATTATTATTTCATTAAGCTAGATTTTAAATTGAGTTTAGTTTTATCATTACTTATCATTTTCACATACAACCATATTGAGGTTGAGTTGTTTTCACATATTATTTTAGGTTGTGGGTGTGATTAAGTGAGC
The DNA here is from genome assembly GCA_022839385.1 of Asparagus kiusianus. Taxonomy (NCBI): domain Eukaryota; kingdom Viridiplantae; phylum Streptophyta; class Magnoliopsida; order Asparagales; family Asparagaceae; genus Asparagus; species Asparagus kiusianus. The sequence goes on from BQKN01066824.1 coordinate 80,723, forward strand.
TTAACTTAGTTCTCATCTTGTTAGAGAACAAAATACTTGTACTTGAGTTTAATTGTTAAGAACACATTGTAATACACAAGGACACTTAGAGAAGTGGTTGGTGAGAGATGGGGTCAATTCCAAGAGGAGTGACGTCGGTAGTAAATCCTAGGAAAATATTATAATTCCGAGCACTTGACGAAGATGACACGAGATAGGCCAACATTTAAAGAAGTGTGTTGTGTGATTGCAATTATGAGAGTTGTAAAAGTTTTCGATAATCTTAGAAAACCGATTGTGTAGTTGATTTATTTGAGATAGTAGAGATTCTCCTCAGGGTGAGGAGCGGAGACGTAGGTCATGGATAGACTGAACTCCGTGATCATTTGCCTTGTGTTTGCGTTTGTTTATTTGTGCACTATCTCTCTTATTCTTGTGTTCATGTTTATTTCTCTCATTGTTTAATTGATTATCCTTGCTTATATCATTTGTATATCACATTATTAGAATATATTGTTAATATGTTTTTAATTTGGTTTTAATATCGGATTAGATTAGCAATTACCCTATTCACCCCCCCTCCCCCCTCCTCTAGTGTATTTTCATTTGGTATCAGAGCTTGGTTCACTTTCATTTGTGGCTTGACCGCCTAGAGACAAAGATCATCGCTTTATATACTTGCTAATCTAGTTTTGATATTTCATCTTGCTTGCATATATATTATGGATATGCATGGTGCACCTAGCTTAAGTTATGTCATTAATAGTGCTCCAAGACTCGATAATTTCCCTTATGCTCAATGGTGTGTTAGATTTGAACTTTTGTTAGATCTAAACATTTTGATTTATGGAAAGTTATTGATTATGCTTATGTTGTACTCATTTTGAAAAAAATCCAAGTGGAGTAATGATGATAAGAGAATGTTTACAATGAACAAGCTCTTGTTAGAATTTTTACTTAACGCTTTGACACATCTACTTCTAACAAGCTTGATTCCTTTGATATTGCTTATACATTATGGAAATTCATACGGTAACTTGGAGGAGATCCAACATGCTTTGGTGGACTCTACTTCAAGTAAGATTGGAGCATCTTCATCATGCACACGAATTCTCGGTATCTTAACATTGATTGTCTAAAGAACGAATTCTCTCTCCCTATCACGGATGTCATGATAGACAATATGTGTGAGTTTAAGAGGGATGTCATTCTTGGATATGAACAAATCAAAATGCATCCAGTTAATCAGAAACATATAACTTTTAGGACACCTTAGGAGTATTCTGTTATACAGTAATGCCCTTTGGTTGCTAGAGCACTTATCAACACGCTATGAACATAATCTTTTGTGAGCATTTGCGTAAGACAGTGGAATGCTATGTCGACGACTTCGCAATCCAAAGTTATCCCAAGCAAGATCAAGTTAATAATTTGAGAACGGTGTTCAAAATTATGAGAAAACACCAACTCAAGATGAATCCGAAGATAAATTCCTAGACTTTATTGTAACATCCAAAAGAATACACGTCAATCTCAAAAAGTGAAAGCGATCCAGGAGATGCCTCCTCCGAGAAATCTCAAAGAACTCAGAGGTCTACAAGGACGATTAGCCTACATCCATAGGTTTATTGCTAACTTGTCAGGGAAATGCCAACCATTTCAAAGGCTGGTGAAGAAAGGTGTCTCGTTTATTTAGGATGATGTTTGTCAATAAGTATTCAATGAGATCAAGGGTTATCCACCCGTTCTAGCCACATCAGTATTACGTAAACCATTCCTGGTTTACGTTAGGGTAATGGATCACTCTCTCAAGATTCTATGAGCCACAAAGGGGTAGTGAACTAACCAAACTATCATTGTGTTTATCATAGTCCATGGTCTAGAACCTCTCACACCATGCAGGAGGTTTTGATAGGATCTTTGCTCATGACAGTGGGGTTGATTAACATAAATACAAAAGATACTATCATAATTCATTATTATGATAAATTGGAATGTAATAGGAAATTTATTTTATTGGGTATACAACTTATTGGGATTACTTGCGAGCCTTGCATCATTTTTCCCTTTCCTTAGGGAGCACGGTACGTTCCAATCGTAGTATGTTCAAATTCATTTCAAAATTACTTGTGTTTAACTTACTCACTTCTGAGTACATAACCCAAAACCAGAAAAATTCCAATACCTATGACCAACAAAGTGGATCCCACCCTAGATGCTCAAGCATGGTGCCAGTAGTTCACTAGGCCTTAGGCAGCTATAAGGCCTGCATGAGCCCCTAATTCTGTGCGCGACTTCAAGACTTATCCTCACTAGATCACGTGAATCCGTCATGGTGTAAAGGTGGGATCTTAGATGCAAATCACTGAATTGTTAAGGGGGAATTTATAATGTTTCATGAAAAGAGGAAATAGGAGTGGGTGAAAAGAAGCCAACGCTGCTTTGCCCAAGAACCCACGGACAGGGTAACGGCTGAACAGACAAAATAAATTAGTTTTTGATGTATTGGTACCTTAAGATCAAGCTATTTGAAATAGGTACTTCCAATACATTATTATCAAGAAATTCTCAACTTTTATTAGCTGCACCAAGTAGATTTTTATAGTTTAAATTTTGTCTGAACTCCAAAATCACAAACGGCAGTTACGTTTCCTTAGACTACGTTTGGATACCATGGTGTTTTACTTATTTTCATAGTGTTTTTTGTCAAAAATAAAACACTATGTGTTTGGAAACTATGGTATTTTTTTAGCTAAATCATCCTCAAACATAAAACAAAACACTTATTTCAAAACACCTTTTAGGTGTTTTAAGTTTGGTGTTTTGGTTTTGAGTTTGAGAATGTGTTAATATAATATCTAACATAATATATTAAATATAAATATTATAGAGTTATTATCAACATGCTTATTATATTATACTATACTATACTATATTATAGTTAATTTAATATTTTACTAATATTTATTAAATAATATAAAAATATAATAAATAAAATATTTTATATAATCATATGATAACATATTAAATACCAATATTTAATATGTTAATAATGTATTATATAATAAAAAAATAAAAAAATAAAAAAAATAAAAATAATAAAAAAGTTATTGATAATAAATAATAATATTATAATGATATGAAAATATACTATATAATAGTATAATCGCTATAATATTATTAACTTTTTAATAAATACATTATAGTAAATTAATAATTATAAAATATTATATAATAGTAACATATTTAATAATAACAAAACACTATAATAATATTATTATAATAACATATTGTATAGTAAATGTAATATAATATATAAAATATTAATATATTATGTAATAAATAATATAATTTATTGTAACGTAAAATAAGTTTTAATAATAATATAATTTATTGCTAACAAATGTTAATGTAAAAAAAATATATTCATAATATAATAATATAATAATATTTATTTATATCATAAATACTAATATATTATTAAAGTAATATTAATAAACTCTAACATATTAAAAACTATATTATATTAAATAATATTAAAATATTTATAATATATTAATTTATTAATAACATACTAGTAATAAAATAATATTAACATTATTAATAATATTATATATATTAATAATAGTATAATATATTATTATATTAATAATAGTATAATATTATATTAATAGTAAAATAACATTATTATAAAAATATTAATATAATATACAACAATAACAAATTGATATACCAAAATAATTAAATATATAATTATTAGAAAATAATATGTAATAATTATAATATAATAATAACTATAATATAATTTAACTCATTAAAGTAGAATATAATATTATAATACATTACAATATTATGTTGCATTATATTTAATACTTATAATACTATAATAATGTAAATTAAATATTATAACATTTTATTTACAATATATTTTATTATAATTAATATATAATATATTAATATATTTAATACTAATGTTATAATGGGTCAAACTAGTATTGACCAAAAATACTTAACATGGTGTTTTGAAAACATTTTAAGGAAAAAACATAACACCATTGTGTTTTTTTATAAAAACACAATAAGGAAAACATCATGGTATCCAAACGAAGCCTTAATTTCCCATTATACCATCTTCTTTCTTGACACATATCAACATAAGTATTATAACGTCTTTCCGCATAATTTATTTCTGGTAAGAAGTATTCCATACAACAGCTCCTACTTGAATAAAAAAAAAATTATTTGGTATTAATATTTGTTTGAGATGATATAATAAGAGTAAATATATGTATAAAAAGTGTAGGGGGAGAAAAGATGTAAAAATCAGCTCAAAAGCTGGTTTTAGTCATCTTACCATCGATAGTGGCCTTTGACCATCGATGGTTGATGGAGCTCATCGATGGTAAATGTATATCATCGATGATTTTTAATCTGTATAGTTTTGTATCATTGATGAGCATCTCAACCATCGATGAGGTCTCGACACCATTAATGGTTGACATGCATCATCAATGGTAAACACGACAGGAGTACAGTTTTTTAAATTTAATCTCAGTCATTCGTTATTTTATATATCTTCAATCTCTATTAAGTTTAGGATATCTCTTTCCTAGCCTATTATACACACACACACATACACACACACACACACATACACACACACACACACACATAAAGAGGAGGAGAGTTCTTGGGTTTTAATTTGTGAGAGATTATATAAAAAAATTTGACCCCGGAGCCTTGAAAAACTCTTATTTAAATTCATCATCTGCACCATTTCTTCATCGAGCTATGCTTATATTCATCGAATGACGGTTTGTTTAATAAAGGGCTCTAATATATTTTATATTTTCTAAGCTTTAACTTTAGTTGTTTGCTGTTGATTTGAACTTATTTTTCGATATATTCAAGTCAGATGCAATTGAGGGTTGGATCTAGCCAGGGCAAGGTGTTACGCATTGTGTAGAGTTAGGTTAGACAACTAGTTTTGGGTATATTTCTGGGTGTGATCTTGTAAGCCTATTGAATTGGGTTTGTAATTTAGAAGAGCTCTTTTCATGGTGAGGAAGCCCCTTTGCAAGAAGAAAGAGTAGATGTAGGATTATTATCCGAACCATTATAAAATCTTGCATGTTCTGATTGGTTGCTTTTGTGTTTGATTATCTTCAATCGCTTTTATTTTATCTACTTTACTGCATATTCTGTGTTTTAGTGAATAATGGTAAAACCTTATTCACAACCCCCTCCCTCTAGGCTTGCATCTTAGATCTAACAAGTGGTATCAGAGCATCGTTACCCATCTTTAGGATCCACAACCTAGGGTAAGATGTCTAATTGGTTGTAGCAATGGCTTTTTCTGGGGGATATGCAATTAACTGACCCCTACTTTTCGATGGGATAAATTACACCTATAGGAAAAAGTGCATGAAAGTCTTACTGTTTGGAGTAGCATAGAGAATGACTATAGTGAACCATCTATTGTTGTAGGTGATACTACCGCTGTCACTCTTATAGACAAGTGGACCGCTCTTGACAAAATATTTTATTCTTTAAATGCAAAAACTATGAATTCTCTCTATTAGTCTTTAGCTACTAAAGAGTTCAACCGTACGATAATTGTACTCTTGCGCAAGAAATTTAGAATACTTTAGAAGTTACATACGAAGCACCTTCGCAGGTAAAAGAGGTAAAATTTACAATGCTTGTAAATAAATATGTTCAAGATGAAGGTTTCTGTCAGTATTCAGGACATGTTCACTCAATTCATGGATATTATGAATAGATTAAAAGCTTTGGGAAAAGAATATAATAACAAGGAGCATGTGAAAAAAATTTCTTCATTCTCTTACCAGAGATTAAAAACTAAAGGTAATGACTATTAAAGAATTATAATTTTTTGAATTAACTTTTGAGAATATTATAGGGAATCTTCTCATCTATGAATTGTGATTAAAAGAGAGAAAAGATGATTTAGAAGATAACTCGAAGAAAAAGTCACTAGCCATACAATCTAAAAAGGAGAAATCCCTATCCAAGAAGAAAAAAAAAGAGTCAAGCTCAAGTTCTAAAGATGAAAATAGTCAAGTAGGACTAATTGTGAAAGGGTTTAAATCTTTTCTCATAATAAAGAATAAACAAAAAAACCTACAACATAAATGAAATTAATGTACAGATAAGATAAATAAAAATTCTTCTAGTGAATCTACAACTGAACCTTTTTGTTATCATTACAGGAAACCAAGTCATTACAAGAACAAATGATCGTGAATAAGGATAAGAAGATAGAGGGAAAAAGCTTGAAAGTGATAACTTAGGGCATGACGAGTGGTGAAGAATTAAAAGTTGCTTCAAACGTGGATGAGAAGAAAGCAAATTTATGTCTTACGGGAAGAAACAACACAATTTTAGATTCATAACAAGATAAAACTTACAATTCTGAAAGTGAAAGTTTCAGAACGAGATATATCCTTCATATGATCAGTTATATTCCGAATATAATAAAATCTTGGAACAATTTAATAAACTTGCTGAAAAATATGAAGTGATAAAACGAGTGAATGTAAATTTGAGGAAAGAAAGAAAATATTATGTGAGAAAGTTGAATTTTTTTCCCTAAATTTGGATTCATATAATTCATCTTGTGAGATCACCACAAATGATTGTATACAATGTTCTGTTCTTCAGCATAAAAATTCTTATTTATTCAAGCAGCTGCATGAAAAAATCATTAAAAATAAAAAATTGGTTGCTAAGGTAAACAAATTATTGTGTGAAATGTCTTCTAAACAAATAAAGTTTGAAACTAATGTGCTACTATTATCTTTGAAAATGAACAACTAAAGTCTAAAAATATTGATTTGGAAAAGGGCGTGAAATTTTTTTTGTTGGGGTTTAAAGGCTTAAACATGGTCCTTTCCAAACAACAATTTACAAAAGATAAAATCGATCTTTGTTATTCATATTTAGAAAAATATAAAAAAGTTTTAGCCTTCATTTACAAAAGGAAATAGTTTAATGCTTTTTGCACCTATTTCTAATGCATCGTCTAATACGTGCAATTTTATGTGCAGAATAAGATGTATTTTAATGAATTATCACATGCAATATAGAGTTAAGATTGTTAACCAGATTTTGGTACCTAAAAGACAATGGCCAACATGGACCTACGTGAATACCCAGGTCACATTTATTTGATTTTCTAGAGGGCTGTAAGAAGGCTGATAATTAAGGCAACACACGAGAGCTACTCAAAGGAATTCCAGATTGATATTCAATCCTTGGTCTAAGAGCAAAATAAGGAGATACAGATTTTGATTAAGGTCACTTTTAGATGGATTTGTTTATGGAATTGATGGGCCTGCTCATCTGCCATTGACAGTTGATAAACACCATTGATGGTGACTGCTCAACATTGATGGTATGAAGGAAACCATCAATTATTAGAGAGCAGATTTTGCATTTTTAATCTTGTATCATGATTTTTTTAATTATTTTTTTATTTCAACTCTTGTATATGTATATTCTCTATACTAAATTATGTTTATTTATATTTGTAGAGAATGTCAAGCTCAAAATGTACCAGAGTTGATTAGTTTTCTTTGAGAACTATGAAAAACTTCTCATTGTTTTTGAAAGAGGAGTTGATGCACATCATCTTGAGCAATATATGAACATTGTTGGGATTCTTGATAGAGCTCTATGATGAATATAGAGCTTGAAGAGCAAATGTTATACTTGTGAGAGAATTCTACATTAACTTCAATAGAAAGCAAAGGAAGGAGATTGTTACTATCAATGCGAGGGGAATGGAAATCAAGATTAAACTAGCCTATATTAGAAAGGTCTTGAATCTTCCTAAGGTCCCTATGTATGGCAGCAATGTTTTTACATATTCTATAGGATTAGTTACGGGTTCTAAGAGCTACAACATGAGGATGGAGCATCTTTGTGTGAGGATACATCGTGGTATCTTCAACTCAAGACACCTCAAGCCTTCATTCTCCTCAACCTCTTCCTCAAGTTTGGTTTGTATCCTAGTGCAGATTACACCACTCTTAGCATTTAGAATATAGTCTTGATGTATTGGCTGTGATCCTACAAGGCTAAGTTTTAGCTGATGTGTATGGTTGTAGATACTACTAGGGAGGTGTTTTAGAAGAGGGCTCGATAGAAGGCTTAGTTTGTATATCCCTTTTTTTATTACACAGATTTGCCATGACCAGAGGATCTCCTTTCAATTTTTTGATTGATATGAGAAGTGGAGAGCTTCACTTTCTGCTAAAACTATGAGGACGAGCTTAGGTGCAAGGGGAAGGATGAGATCATTGTTGGGCAGTCATCTGGATCACAGCCATCTGTTTCACAGGCTCTCGGTTACTCTAGTTCTACTCAGTGGACTCTACAGACTCTTAGAGAGGATATAGAGACAATTAGGAGGGACATGACCATGCAACACACCTATTATGATACTTTCCTGTGTAGTATTATAGGAGCTCTTTGTTGGATAGATCCATCTCTAGACAGATAGTCTATGCATGGTAATAATAACACAAACGTAGCACAACATACATGAGCTTCTCATCTGACCACTTTACACAGAGCTAATAGCAAAGATGATGAGGATGAGAAAATGCAAGGAGATTGATAGGGGATTAAATAGAATCTAAAATTGCAAACGGGCAACTATCAAGTGGTAATATAAAAGATTGTCAAATCACACAAGGAAAGTTTTGTAAGAATTAATTAAAATTGGTTCGTAAGTTGTGTGTCTAACAATTAGGAGTGATAAAAGTGGTTGTGGAGAGATAAAGAGAGTGATTATGATTATATGCAAATGAAAACAAAACAAGATTAAGACCGGAGTATGAAATATGAAGAAAATAAAGGAAAATGAACCCAAGAAACAAATAAGAGAAAAATCAAGAATAAAGAGGAAAATCAAAAAAGTAAAGATGGAGGATTCAATTAGATATATGAGGAATCTAGAATTAAATTCACTAGCCAATTTCATTTATAGATTACGAACTATTCTATTTTTATTACATTTTACTTTAGATTTATTAAACATAGAGTATCAAACTACTTAAGGAAAATATAACCTATCAAATTATAATCCAAGTAAAATTAACATTCATGAAAAGAATAACAACTAGGTAGTAATTCTAGAATTTATAAGCATAATCTATTAAACCACTCAAGATAAGTATATATTATTAAATTCTTCATCAACCAATTAGTTCTCTAATTGATTATCCTAAGCGTGATCATTTTAAGAACAAGAGAATAATTCATAAATTATAGAAAAATCAAACTAGTTTCATACAATTCTAGAATTCCTACAAGAATTACTTTCATATCTTAGAAAAAAAAATCTATACTAGAGAGAAGAAAATGAAAAGAATGAAAATAAAAACTAATTTCCAAGGGGGTTCTAGCCTCTTGGAGAATGAGAGGAAAAGAATAAAAATAAAAACTAATTCCCAAGAGGGTTCTAGCCTCTTGGAGAATAATATAAGAAAATAAAATTTAAACTATGCAAAAAAATAAAAATAAATCTATACTATAAAATACAAGAAAATAAAGACATGAAAGTAAATTTACTCTGCAAGTATTAAAATAAATTCAAAATAAGAGGGTTTTAGGCCCTTGAATATCTAAAACAAAAAAAATTATTACAAGAAAATAAAAAGTAAAAGAGAAAATTTACATTACAAGAGGGTTTTAGCCTCTTGAAATTAAGCATTCATCCTCATCTTCATCTTCATCTTCATTATCAAACAAAACTAAGAAAAGAAAAATATGAAGATGTAAAAAATTCTTTTATTAATTACAACAAAGTTATAATTTTGGAAGGTCTTCTCTATTATGAGTAACTCTCCTCTCCAAATAGAGTTATTATAAAAAAATTTATACCCAAACCCCTTAGCATCTACCCCTATTTATAGTCTGCAGCAATAAATAAGAACCTTTGGATATTACTTGGCGATCAAAGATAAAATCATGGCCATAAAATAGTTTCTGTTACAAACCAATCGGTTGGCTAATCGGTTGGCCAATCGTTTCGCCGACCGATTGGTATGCAACAAATTGGTTTTTTTATTTCTTGACTAGATTTCTTCACGAATCCTTGAGCTTTCTTAGGCATTCTTTTATCTTCATATTTGGGCTTCAATAAATGGTAGAAAATCAGAGAGTTTGATTCTTTTGGGCTTTTATTCATTAATCCATCATTAACCTGCAAATTAAGATAAATCATATTTATTAGTGATATTTTTATTTAAATAAATTAGATAATAAGGGTATAAAATATAATAAAAATGTGATTATTAGAGATGATAAAGATGATGAGTAGATGATCGAAAGATTTGCTGCTTTTGGGAGTTAGAGGTCAAATATTATTCCTTTTATTTTGGACATGTATATTTCTTTTGTAATGTTTGAGATCCTTGGTATGTACTAACTTATTATCTGCATTCTGGTTGATGATATTAGTTTCATATTTTGCATGCTCACATTCATGTTATATGTACATATTTTTTGATTTTGTTATTTCTCTCTCTTTTTCTTTGTAGGGTTGTTTTTAGGTTTTTTTAATAAAAAACAAAACAAAAATTTCTCTTTCTTTGTTTTATTTTCATGAAAAAACCCTTTAACATGCATATGTATATGCTTTCACAAGATTGATTTAGATGATGTTATCTTTTTGGTATATAGGCTTGATTGTGTTACACATGTTCACATATTATTTTTCAATTTAATATGTATGTATGTTTGCACAAAATAATCAAAATGTGATTTCATGACACATTGTTTATATGAGATATTTCATGTTGTAATTTCACACATCTATCTCTATACTTATCATATTTTGTGATGTGAAATAGTGGCAGAGAGTCTTATATCTAGTTTGTAGATATTTTGGTTATATCAAATTTGTTAAGCTCATTTTTGCCTTGGCTAATGTACAATTCTTTATCATTATATGTACAAAAGAACTTTTATTTAAATTATCAATCAAATAATAAGAGTGTATTCATTAAAAGATGATCAAAGATCCATACTGTAATGCCCCGTAGAATTTAATAATGAGTTTTATTGTGAAATGTATGTTTATATCATAGAGGAGTATGATAACAAGTGTTTGGGGATCAAACTAGTGTATTTATGCGAGAGAAATCAAGTGGAAAAGACCAGCACACGAATATATCATGTACAACAGAATATTGCTACGTGGTCGACCGCGCTGGGCACGGCGATCGACCGCACAGCGGCCAGACTCAGGCGCAGCAGAATATTATTGTGCGGTCGACCGTGATAGGCGCGACGGTTGACCACACAACAGTCAGACTTGTTTTCTTAGCCCGTTTTGTTTTGGGTTTTGGGTCGGTTTTAAGGGCTCATATATATATTATTTTATTCGTGAGAGCCTCCTTTTTGTCAGAGAAAACCCTAGCACCCTCCCCCTGCCCTCTTGCAAACCCTACCTTGTTCTTTAGGCGATTTTGAAGGATTTCGAGGAGTTCGAGTAAGATCCAGCGGCGTTTAGCGAAGGAGAACCTTCTCACGACCTTACCACAGTAGTTCATCACCCCTCAGGCGAGTTTCATCTCGCCCAACTCTGCACCCAGTTTTCAAATGCTTTTAAACGATGTTTTCATATGTTTTTATGAGCCTAACATGCTAGTTTGAGTATAAAAAGTTGATCTTTATATTGTATGTAGCTAAATAACATGTTTTTAGTTAATAAAGATCACCCATGTTTTTTCTAAGTGTAGATCTAGACCTAGTGGTTAGTCTAACAAAAGTTTTGAAAGAAAAGTGATTGTTTTTTATATTTTCGACATAAATATACATGTTTTAAAATGTTTCGTCTTGTCTATTGTGATTAGACTGCTTATATCATTTTTCCAGATATGTTAAATCACATGTATAGGGTTGCTAGTATGTATAAACATCACACACGAAGTTCTAGATCGAAATCATGTAGAACAGAACCTGAGAATAGGGTTTTTCTGCTGCGTGATCGACCATGGTGAGCGTGACGGTTGACCGCGTATTGTACACATGTCAATTTTAGATTTCTATTTTCATCGCGGTCGACCATACTGGGCAGGACGGTCGACCGTCGATCGCGGTCGACCGTGTGTGGCACGACGGTCGACCGCTGGGAAGCACAGAAGCACAGTGAGTTTCTGCTCTTTGTGCAGTCGACCGCACTGGACGCGGCGGTCGACCACGCTGGGCACCGCGAGTCAGTTTTCTACACTGTTCAGTTGTGCATACGTCGCGTGGCTGGTAAGATTTTTGGGTTATTTGGGGTAAACACTGAAAATTCTGTACATTAGTTGACTACAGACTAGAGACTTGTTTTATTCACCGAGATATGAGAGTGAATAGTGTATATATATGCTTTTAGTTGTCATCTATTGCGGTCCATGTGTTGGACACGTAGCTATTGCGGTCCATGTGTTCTTCACCTATCTTTGCGGCCCATTTGTTGAACCTTGATCATATAGTCCATGTGTGGGACATTTGCTTATTTCAGTCCATGTGTTGGACACGTAGCTTTGCGGCCCATGTGTTGGACCTACATCATATATAGTCCATGTGTTGGACCTACCTCATATATAGTCCATGTGTTGGGCTTTTTCCTATTCCAGTCCATGTGTTGGACATCTGTTACATGCAGTACATGTGTTGGACATTCAGTGGATTTTGCCTTATCTAACATATAGTAGATGAAGTTCATGAGTTGAACAAGTACTCCGATATCTGACAGGACATTTTTGATATAGTTTGAGATGGAGGTATTGCTCTAAGGTTTAGCTGGATTTGATAGTTAGTTATTTATAATATGAGCTTATGGTATGGTTGAGATATCCACGCACATGTTGTAAATTCCTAAATATCAAACTTTTATTTTATTTCAGATCAGATGTTTTTGACTATCTATATGTATTATCAGTTATTCTTTTTATCCAACTAGTCCTTCCCCTTGGGGTTGGTTGAGATGTTACTCGCTATAGCGCTTTGACGCTCGTTGTTTCCCCCACTTTCAGGTAACGAGCCAGGTGCAGGGAGAGCCGTAGCTTGATGGATTTGCTCTAGTTATTATTTATAGATATTTTATCAGCAGTTTATTGTTAGGGCTCCATGATGATTTTGTTTATGAACATTGAGATGTTATTTCTAGCTTTGTAAAGGCAGAGTGCCTTAATGTCATTTCATTTGAATTCTTATTGTGAGACAATTGTATTAGTTCAGATGTTTTCTTCTTAGAGATTTATCCATTTTATCAGTGGTGATGATTTTTCTTCAGAATATCTATTTGTTTAGTATTTCTTTTATATATTCTCTCTTGCCTGTTTTGTACCTACACCTGTTATTGATTCTACTAGATAGATGGTAATTGTGATGGTGAAACGTGTTATTACACAGTGTAGTGCATGACATGTTTGATATTCTTGGTTTTACCTTGGACTACAGCCTTGTTGAAACCAGGAGCGTCACAGTTGGTATCAGAGCTCTAGTTCTAGTATCCTTAGGATCATCCTGTGTCGAGTCGTGGAGTTAGAATAGAGTTTCTTAAGATTCATGTATAGAGTCTGCTAGAAATTTCTAGTATGAGTGAGGACGTTATATACGCGTATTCAAAAATTACGTATATATTTTTTTATATTAAAAGTATTTACGTGAATGATATATGATATGAACTCTCTATTTATATGAGATCCATATGTGTTTTGTTTGAGGACTCATAAACCTTCTTTTATGTGCTCAGATGGCAGGACGCGGTAGACCTAGTACTTGGAGAGCTAGTCAGGCAGAGCCATAGCAGGCTCCACCAGAGCCACAGCAGGCTCCACCCAAGCTGCAGCAAGATCCCCAATACTTGATAGATCTGATGGCTCCCATAGCCGCTAGGATGGCAGCTCTTGAGGAGCTTGGGACGAGACATATCACCCCACCACCATCACCAGTAGTTCCACTACCGGTTGTACCAGCTTTTCTAGTCGCGGAGGGTTTTTAGGGGAGCACTCCAACACCTACCCTGCAGGCAGTTATGGATAGAGTGGCAGAGTAGGAGACTTGGCTCCGTCTGATGGAGAGATACCAGAAGATGAGAGCACCAGAGTTTCAGGAATCATCAGATTCACTGGCAGCGCTTAAGTGGAAGGAGGATATGAGCAACATTCTTGAGATACTGAATGTGACATCGGTTCAGAAGCAGAGTCTGGCATCTTATAGTCTCAAGGGAGATGCAGGGAGATGGTATCGGTTGTAGTTCACTCTAGATCAGAGGATGACACTCACCTGGGAGGACTTCAGTTATTTCTTTAATGAGCAGTTTATCTCTTCCGCGGCACGGGCCGGGAAAGAGCTTGAGTTATCCAGATTGACTCAAGGAGACATGTCAGTAACGGATTTTGAGAGCAGATTTATGAGTCTACTTTATTTTACGGGCATGTGGCAGACCGGAGAGCGCCAGGCCCAGATGTTTCTAGCAGGACTTTGCCCCGGCCTTCGTCGATACCTTGTTTCTAGGAGGTTGTATTTAGTTCGAGAGGTAGCGGATGCTGCCATCTCTCAGGAGAATGAGTTAGCCATGTTCCAGAAGGACAAGGAGGGAAACAGTAAGGAAAAGGGCAAGAATAAGAGGACTTTCTCAGGACCCCAACAGCAGCAGCAGCTAGGCCCTCATAGGAGAAGACCTCAACGTGATAAGAGAGCGCCTCAGTAGCGCAAGTTTCAGGGTGCATGTTATAACTGTCGTAAGATTGGGCATAGAGCATCAGAATGCCGCAGTGCACCAGAAGGAGCCCAGCAAGGGAGAGGGCAGAATCAGCAGCAGAACAGATTTCAGGGTCGAGGTCAGGACCAGCAAGCGAGACTAGAGGCACCGCCAATGGTATCGAAAATTGAGGGGTAGGTTCATGTAGTTCAGGAGATCCCTCAGGGACAGGTAGTTCCATATGCTCTACCCCCAGCCGCGAAGCAGGTTTAGGCCTCCGGTAGAGTCTATGCAGTAGTCCCTCGTGATAATAGGGCGAGCGGGTCCGTAGTGGAGGGTATGTTCTCCGTGAACTCCTTTCCAGTCCGTATTCTTTTCGATTCGGGAGCTTCTCACTCTTTCATATCTTATGCTTTTATGAGTAGACTTCAGCTCATAGCTCAGCCTCCAGATATTCCTTTATCAGTTTCCACCTCTCTAGGTGAGATGTCGCTCTTAGAGAGCATTTGTAGGAGGTGTATCATCAGCTTAGATGAGTCTGAGTTTGTTGTCGACCTGATAGTGTTGAGCATGTCAGAGTTTGATGTTATTCTTGGTATGGATTGGCTATCTTCCTACCACGTCAGTATCGACTGTTTTGCAAAAACAATCAGTTTGTGAGTTTTCAATGGGTCCGAGTTAGTTGTAGCAACCTCTCAGGGGAACCAATTTGCAGAGTCATTACTGGCGTACATCGAGGAGGTGATGCTTTGAGATCAGAGTACGGATATATGCAAGACTAGAGTTGTCTCAGATTATCAGGATATTTTTTAGGACATACATGGGCTGCCTCCTGTGAGAGAGGTTGAGTTCTGTATTGAGTTGCAGCCGGGCATAGCCCCGATATCCCGAGCACCCTATCTCATGGCACCTGCTGAGATGAGGGAGCTACAGACTCAGTTGGATGAGTTGTTAGCTCAGGGCTTTATTCGTCGGAGTCATTCTCTGTGGGGAGCGTCGATCTTCTTCGTGAAGAAGAAGGATGGTAGTATGTGATTGTGTATCGACTACCGTGAGTTGAACAAGGTCACTATTCGGAATAGATATCCTTTGCCTCGGATTGATGACTTGTTCGATCAACTGTAGGGAGCATAGTATTTCTTGAAGATTGATCTTCGTTCTGGTTATCATCAGTTGCGGGTTCGGGAGATGGATATTCCCAAGATCGTCTTTCTGACTTGATATGGGTCCTTCAAGTTTTTGGTTATGCTATTTGGGTTGACCAATGCACCCGTGGTATTCATGGATTTGATGAACCGGGTCTTCCGTCCATTTTTGGACCAGTTCGTGATTGTGTTCATTGATGATATTCTTATCTATTCGAGATCAGAGTCGGAGCACGAGCAACATCTATGTTTAGCTTTTGCAGACCTTGCATGAACATCAGCTATATGCTAAGTTTAGCAAGTATGAGTTTTGGATTTCTAAGGTCAGGTTTCTTAGCCATATTGTCAGCAGAGAGAGCATAGGGGTAGACCCAGCTAAGGTTTCAGTAGTGCTTGATTAGGAACCGCCGACGACGGTAAATGAGATCCATAGCTTTTTAGGATTGGCCGGATATTACAGGAAGTTTATTTAGGACTTCTCGAAGATTGTGATGCCACTTACACGCCTCACAAAGAAAGGTGTACATTTTACTTGGAGCATGGAGTGCCAGAAGGCCTTTGATACCTTGAAGACTAAGTTGACTACGACGCTAGTTCTCACTATTCCGAGCAGTGACAGGACATTTGTTGTGTACACAGACACGTCATTAGCAGGTTTGGGAGGTGTTTTGATGCTAACTCGGAGGGTAGTAGCATACATCTCACGGCAGTTGAGAGTTCATGAGCAGAACTACCCCACTCATGATTTGGAGTTAGCAGCAGTTGTATTCGGGCTGAAGGCGTGGAGACACTATTTATATGGAGTTCAGTTCGAGCTTTTCACAGACCATCAGAGTTTGAAGTACCTTTTCTCCCGGAAAGAATTTAATCAGAGGCAACGACGATGGATTGAGTTCGTCAAAGACTACGAGTTCGTGATTCAGTATCATCCGAGGAAGACGAACGTCATAGCAGAAGCTTTGAGTAGGAAGCGTCGGCATCAGGTTGCGGCTTTGAGGTGCTCATTGTATAGAGACCTTCTCACTCTTAGCCAGTTCGACTTTAGGCCAGAGATTGGTGGGACCAGCACATATTTGGGAGCTATATTAGTGCAACTATCTTGGAGGGACAGAGTAGTCAGAGCTCAGTTAGAGGACTCTTGGATTCAAATCCGGAAGGAGGAGATTTCCAAAGAGCCCAAGGATGATTGGGTCATTGGAGCAGATGGAGGCCTTCGAATGAAGGGTCGAATAGTTATGTCAGCCAGTGTGGAGCTGAAGGAGTTGCTTGATGAAGCACATCGTACCCGATATACAGTGCATCCAGGAACCACCAAGATGTACAAGGACTTGAGAAGACACTTCTGGTGGAGTGGCATGCGTAGAGACATTGCAGATTATGTGGCTAAGTGTTTTACCTGTCAGCAAGTGAAGGCAGAGCACCAGAGACTAGCAGGGACACTTCAGCCTTTACCCATTTCAGAGTGGAAGTGAACGGATATTTCTATGGACTTCATTGTAGGGTTATCAAAGTCGAAGAAGGGAAACGACTCAATTTGGGTGATTATGGATTGGTTGACGAAGTCAGCACATTTTATTCCAGTGAGGACTACTTATACCACCGAGGCATATGTGAGGATATTTATTTGGGAGATAGTTTGACTTCACGGAGTTCCAGATACGATTGTATCAGATAGAGGATTAGTATTCACCTCACACTTTTGGAGGAGTTTCCAGAATTCATTCGGCAACAGATTATTGCACAACGGTGTATTTCACCCTTAGACGGACGGTCAGACAGAGAGAGTGAACCAGGTGTTGGAGGATATGCTACGGGCTTGTGTTATTGATTTCCAGGGCAGCTGGGAGGATCATATTCCGTTGATAGAGTTTGCTTATAATAATAGTTATCAAGCAACGATTGGTATGGCTTCATATGAGGCACTGTACGGGAGGCCTTGTAGATCCTCTATATATTGGGCAGAGCTGGAGGATAGCTTGTTGCTTGGACCAGAGCTGGTAAAGCAGACTACCGAAAAGGTAGCATTGATTAGGGAGTGTATTCTAGCCGCTCAGAGTCGACAGAAGAGCTACACGGATCATAGACGACGACCTTTAGAGTTTCAGAAGGGAGATTATGTCATGTTGAAGGTATCGCCGATGAGTGGTGTGCAGCGGTTTGGTAGACGGGGAAGCTAGCCTCAAGATATATTGGCCCTTTCGGATCATTAAGCGTATTGGAGTTGTTTCTTATAGACTAGACCTTCCAACATCGATGTCTAGTGTGCACGATGTATTTCACATCTCTCTGCTCATGAAGCACCTTCATGATGAGGAGAGCCAGCGAGTATTAGATGCTCCGGAGATCGAGCTTCAGGATGATTTGACTATGATTGAGATCCCAGTTTGTATACTTTCTAGAGAGGACAAGAATCTTAGAAATAAAGTGATTCCTTTGGTAAAAGTCCAATGGAACCAGAGAGGATCTAAGGAGATTTCTTGGGAGCGCGAGGAGGATATGCGTCACGACTACCCACACCTGTTTGAGCAAGTAATTTGTTTGAATTCTATTTTCTTATAATTTATGATGATTTTGGAATAGTTGTTTTTATCTTTAACACTAGAATGGGGGTATGGTCACTTAATCCGTAATCATTTGCAATACATGGTATATATATGGGGGTTCCTTGTTTGGATCTTTTGCCCGACGTACTATTTCCTTTTAGTTAGGGATTAAAGTGTAAATATTTACATTCTAGACTGTTAACCTTTGTAGGCTATCTAAAAATCACAATAGATAGTTTATCCCCCATCAAACACCGATGATGGAAGTTACAATCTGACGACTTCCAGAAGGCTACAATTTGAAAACTTTCACGTAGATCGCTGAAGGTTACAATCTGACGACCTTCACGACGACCAATGAGAGCTCTAGTTTAACAGCATTCACAATCAATATCGGGAGTTACAATCTGATGACTCTCATATTCTCAAGGAGCCAAGACGAAGATTACAAGACAATGATCTTTGCAACACTATGACAAAAAGAGATTACTTGGTGATAATCTCTTCAAGGCAAGATGCGGAGGTCCTCCCCGTGTGTCAATAGTAAAATGCCAGGGTCGAACCCACGTTATAACATTAAAACGCTAGGGTCAGACCCACGTTTTTCAACATCCAGTGGGTACCCAACTCCGCGTCTCCAGTCTAAAACGAGGAGTTGGGGTTCCGAACGCCAACGTGGGCGTTTGACTCGTTCAAGCACGAGCTGAACGGTTGCAGGAACCGTTTTCCCCACGATCTAAGGAAATCACGCCCACTTAGGAGCGGATTTAGAGGGCAGTTACACCCCCTTAATCCCCTATAAAAGGGAGTAAACTCAACTGAGTTAAAGGTTGGAATTTCTTAGCTGGGATCGACCACGGGAGGCTGGCTTTTTGGATCTGAGACTTGCCTGCGAGGAGGAGATCTTTGGCTTCTTCTTAGGGATCTTCGATTTGGAGTTCTGAAGATCAAAACTGCACAAAAGGGAGATCAACATTCATCTTTTGGGAGTAGTCCTGAGAGCTTTCGGCCTTGACAGATTAACCGACTTTCGGTTCAAATCAACTCTTTCATAGAGTTTCAAACTCGTTCAGAGTTATCAACCCATCAAGAGTTTTAAACTTACCACGCAAGTTCTCCAGAGCGTCGAATCGTGAGGAGAAGATATTGTTCCAGTGAATCAAGATAGTCGAATCGTCAACGGAGAGCAAACTCGACGCGAGCATTCGAGGGAGGCACTCCATCGCCACCGTGAAGAACCCAGTTTTAAACAAAGGAGAGAACCAAATTCGTTTTCTTCTCTTTTGCAATCGAATTGTAATCGGAATCAAAGGAATTCAATTCAATTTTCTTTTGTTCTTTTCATTACAATTTTCCAACAAACAAAAGATGGCGACTCCGCTGGGGAGAAGCTTTTCTGACGAAGAAGTGGTGGCGCAATTCGATGTTCATCTCACTGGAACGGCCGTCGAAACTCTTGTGGTAGAGTTTGATCAAGCCAAGTTTGAGGAGGCTATCTCCTCCGGATCCCTTAGCCCCAAGGCTATGCGTAAGATCCACAAAGTTTCAAAGAAGACTAAAGCTCGCGAGAACCAGACTGAACGTGGCCCTCAATGGCGTGTTTTACAGTCAAAACGCGGACCTCAAGCCTTCGTTGAACGCGCACTTCAACTTCGTGTTTCCCAGTCAAAACACGACCCTCGCGTTGACAATGAAGAACGTGACCCTCATGTTGCCAAACCAAAACGCGGACCTCGCGTTTCAAGAGCCAAACGTGACCCTCGCGTTTCAAGTGCCAAACGCGACCCTCGCGATTCAGGTGCCAAACGCGACCTTCGCGTCTCAGGTGCCAAACGCGACCTTCGCGTCTCAGTTGCCAAATACGACCTTCGCGTCTCAGTTGCCAAACGCGACCCTCGCGATTCAGGTGCTAAACGCGACCTTCGCGTCTCAGGTGCCAAACGCGACCTTCGCGTCTCAGTTGCCAAATGCGACCTTCGCGTCTTAGGTGCTAAACGCGACCCTCGCATCCTAAGTTCCAAATCCAATACAGAAGTTGGTGTATACCGTGGAGCTTTGGGGCGCTGCCCTGAACCCCGCCGGGGGGTATTCCATCCCCCCCGGACCCCCTGGCCAGGGGCGCGCCGCTCCCTGGACCCCCGGCTCGCTGACCGGGCAGCGAGACCCCCGAATACTCTGCGTAGCGTGACTAGATTGAGGGGCGGATATAAGAAGTTCATGGATTCAAAGCATCTCAACCAGATCCATGATCACAAAGAGCCAGTCCTGTCCAATCATGGACTGGGGTTCCAATTCAAACCTCATAATCAGTGAGTAATTCTCGAGTCTTTACAACAAACTTGAGAGAGTTCATATCGAGAGAAAGACCGATACAACAAGTCATTCGTTCATTCCAACGTGAACGACTGATTCCTGCGGTCCTCTCCGGATGTCAATGCTGCTCATATGCGACCAAACCATTGGTGTTCGACCAATTTATGAACGTTGCTTTGCTCGACCAACGACGACGTTCTCATAGGAAGAAGTCTCCAGAGACCGAATATCCTGGGGTCACTATCAATGTGATCGGCAGAGGGAAAACCTTGGGTCCTAGTTCCGATGATTCTGAGACAAGTCGTTCAACGACTGTCAGAGAAATCGCTAACGAGTTTGAAGGAGTCTACCAACACACTCAGACGCGAACAGGAGCCATTCCCCCTATCAACTATCGGAGGTTAGCCAGAGGAACCAATTCCGATGATGAACACTCAGCCATTGCAGAGTCCCAATCATCAAGCTCTTTTGTTGAACATGAGAGCTCCGCTTATATGACGGGAATTCATGAAGATCTCGTGAAGAGACTTGATGAGCAAGAGGCCATGCTCAAATCTCACCAGGAGGCCATCAATGAACTCCTGGCCCTGTTGACTCAACTTGTCGCAGGCAAGGCCAAATCTCAGAAGACAGATTCGCCACTCAGGTAAGAATCTTTCCGAAGGGAAAGAACGTCTTTGTCCCGACCTCACACAAGCCAAGGGAATGGAAAAATGGTTGATGACACGAAATCTTCCTCTGATGAAGGAAGAAAAACTGAGAATGAGCAAAATCCTCAGTCGGCTAAAATCGAGGAATTGGAAGCCCGCCTAAATGTCATTACTAACAGAAGCGAGCTCCAAGAAGAGGGAGTTGTCAGGCCCTATCCGGCCAAATGGGATACAGCCCCTTATCCTCCAAAATTCAAGGTCCCGACACTACAAACTTTTGACGGCACGGGATCACCAAACCAACATATCTATCATTTCAAGTCACAAACTGGGAATGTGATATCAAACGACGCTATTCTGGCTCGGTTATTCATTAGCACCCTCAAGGAAGTTGCCTTTGAATGGTTTAAAAACTGCCTATAGGGTATATCCAAAAGTGGGCAGATCTAGAGAGACTCTTCCTATCAAGATTCTTTGAAGAAGATATAGAAGTCTCCATCCATACCCTTCTTGCCACTAAGCAGAAGAAGAAGGAATCCGTCAAAACCTTCGTCAAGAGGTTCCGAACCATGGCTCTCCGGTGTTCGTCAGGTATGACACAGTTTACCTTAGTAGAGACCTGTCGACACAACTTGCAGACCGACCTCCTAGCCCGAATAGGAGTTGCAGAATGCCGTTCCTGGAGACAACTAATCTCTCAAGGCGAACAGGCTCAAGAGATTATTACCAGGATCAAAACTAAAGAACAAAGTAGGCAGGATCAGTCCGAGCAATCGGACCAAGCCCAATCTTCTCCTGAGCAATCGGACCAAGCCCACTCTTCCCAGTCAGAACCGGAAGATACTACGGCCACTGAAGCTAATCCTCTTCAGTAGGATGTTAGGTCCAACAACTATCAAGTTAATAGTCACCTCTGGTAGTCAAACTCGTTAGATAGTGGCCTACTAGGCGATGTGCCATGTCTGCCTTTTTTCCCCTTGCACTTGTTCAAGACTGGGGGTTGGTTTATTGGTAGTTCATTGGATTATGAGTAATAAATTTTCTGAGTTGTTATGTTTAATAGAATACCTCTGTCAACCATAAAATCTACCAAAACTCTGATAGTCCATCAACTTGTCAATCCGCTTTAATAGGATGGCAGGTCCACTAAAACTATCACGTTAACATTTACCTCTGATAGTCTGTTTTCTCCAGATTCTCCCACCAATCCTCTTCAAGAAGGATGGTGGGTCTATCAAAACTATCACGTTAATGATTACCTCTGATAGTCCATTCCCTCCAAATTCTCTTGCCAATCCTCTTCAAGTAGGATGGCAGGTCCACAAAACTATCACGTTAACCGTTACCTCTGATAGTCAAACTCATCAGATAACGGCCTACCTGGTGATGTGCCTCTATTCCGATTTCATGGATAGTGCCTCACTAGGCGATGTGCCTTGTCTACCTCTTTTTATTCCCCTGCTAAGTCTTAATCAAGACTGGGGGTTGATTACTTGAAATCCTTTGGATTCAGAGTAAAGAATCTTTTATATCGTCGAATTAACATTACACTTCTGACGATCATCACCCCCACAGAGTATGAATACAGCTTGCATCACTCCTAATTTGTCACGTTAACAATATACCTCTGACAATCAACTTATCAATCCTTGTCAATAGGATGATAGGTCCTCGAAATTGCTCAAATCGCAATCTTCCCCAGCAAGACACTAAGTCTTCAAAGTCTTATTCAAATCACGAGCATCAAAACTCATCGCTTCCGATGATAAACTCACCTAGCAAGTTCCCCAGCGAGACGCTAATTCCTAAAAAACTTGTGCAAGTTACAAGTACACATTATCATGTCACGTTAACACTAAACCTCTGACAACCCACTTATCAATTCTCTTCAATAGGATGATAAGTCTATAAAGTTGCTCCAATCGCAACACAAATCCTGTCACGTTAACACTAAACCTCTGACAAATCCACTTATCAATCCTCTTCAATAGGATGATAAGTTCACAAAGTTACTCCAATCGCAACACAAATCCTGTCACGTTAACACTAAACCTCTGACAAATCCATTTATCAATCCTCGTCAATAGGATGATAAGTCCACAAAGTTACTCCGACCGCAACAATTTTCCGTCATGTTAACACCAAACCTCTGACAAATCAACTTATCAATCCTCGTCAATGGGATGATAAGTCCACAAAGTTGCTTCGATCGTAACAAATTCCCGCTAAGTTAATACGATACCTCTGGCACTTCTAATTTTCTTTCAGTGTTTCGAATAACACAGGAAGAAACAGTGACAAAGTCTACGTATTCAATATCGTAGCCAGTGATTATCATTAAATTAATAATCTCTGAATCCATACCTTGCATGTATGGGGAATTTTATCCCGAATCCTAAGAAGGGATAAGTCAACACCTAATACGCGTTGCCGGTGAGTCTTTGACCGTAAAAAGGACAAAAACCCACGTATTCAACATCGTGGCAGGTTGTTATTAATAATGCCGAAATCCATGCCTGACACGCATGAGGGAATTTATCTTGATCCCTAATTAGAGATAAGTCTGCATCTAACACATGCTGCCGGGTAGCCTATTCCCGTAATAATGGTGAAGTCTACGTATTCAACATCGTAGCAGGTTGTTATTAATAACACCAGAATTCATGCCTTACACGCATGGGGGACTATATCTTGATCCCTAATTAGAGATAAGTCTACGCCTAACACGCGTTGCCGGTTAGTCTTTTGCCGTGAAAAAGACACCAAAATCCGTGCCTTACACGCATGGGGAACTTTATCCTAAATCCTAAGTAGGGATAAGTCTACGTCTAACACGCGTCGCTGGTTAGTCTTTTTTCGTAAAAATGACAGTCTATGTATTCAAAATCATAGCATCAAGTCTAAGAGAGTTCATTCTCTTAGCACAACGTTACATGTGGAACGGACTTAGACAATCCACATGCTAGCCCGACTCAAACGGTAGTCGGTAAAGGCTTATCAAATCCGTTGATGGCTGAGGGTTTGCCAGAAATCCTATGCATATTCGTAGGTCCATTAGCTTAATGGATGTGAGCTGAGACTTGTAACAGATAAGCGAAAGACAAGTCTCAAAGACTTAGTCGAAAATGCATGAAGGTCACAGCCGCGTTTCAAGTCAAAACGCCGATGTCAGACCCGCGTCGCAAAAACCACAACGCCAAGGTCACAGCCGCGTTTCAAGTCAAAACGCCGATGTCAGACCCGTGATGCAAAAGCCGAACGCTGAGGTCACACCCATGTTCCAAATTCAACATGCAAGGGTGAGACTCGCATCTCAAGTTCAAAATACAGAGTCCACCCCCACATTCTAGAAGCAGGATTATGGCGCATACCTTCACACAGGTCCTGCGTGACAAATCCCTTCAATCAAGATGCCTTCGAAGCGAGTGCAGAGAACGACTCCTTTACGACAAGGAATCAACAGCTCCAAGATCATAGTTAAGATCCAAAGTATTCCGAAAATTCATCCTAGTCAACCGCGAACTTTTGAAAACTTTGGAGGGGGTTCTGTAGGCTGTCTAAAAATCACAATAGATAGTTTATCCCCCGTCAAATACTGATGATGGAAGTTACAATCTGACGACTTCCAGAAGGCTACAATTTGAAGACTTTCACTTAGATCGCTGAAGGTTATAATCTGACGACCTTCATGACGACCGATGAGAGCTCTAGTTTAACAGCATTCACAATCAATATCGGGAGTTACAATCTGACGACTCTCATATTCTCAAGGAGCCAAGACGAAGATTACAAGACAATGATCTTTGCAACGCTATGACAAAAAGAGATTACTTGGTGATAATCTCTTCAAGGCAAGACGCGGAGGTCCTCCCCGTGTGTCAATAGTAAAACGCCAAGGTCGAACCCACGTTACAACATTAAAATGCTGGGGTCAGACCCACGTTTTTCAACGTCCAGCGAGTACCCAACTCTGCGTCTCCAGTCTAAAACGAGGAGTTGGGGTTCCGAACGCCAACGTGGGCGTTTGACTTGTTCAAGCACGAGCTGAACGGTTGCAGGAACCGTTTTTCCCACGATCTAAGGAAATCACGCCCACTTAGGAGCGGATTTAGAGGGCAGTTACACCCCCTTAATCCCCTATAAAAGGGAGTAAACTCAATTGAGTTAAAGGTTGGAATTTCTTGGCTGGGATCGACCACGGGAAGCTGGCTTTTTGGATCTGAGACTTGCCAGCGAGGAGGAGATCTTTGGCTTCTTCTTGGGGATCTTCGATTTCGAGTTCTGAAGATCAAAACTGCACAAAAGGGAGATCAACATTCATCTTTTGGGAGCAGTCCTGAGAGCTTTCGGCCTTAACGGATTAACCGACTTTCGGTTCAAATCAACTCTTTCATAGAGTTTCAAACTCGTTCAGAGTTATCAACTCATCAAGAGTTTTAAACTTGCCACGCAAGTTCTCCACATCGTCGAATCATGAGGAGAAGATATTGTTCCAGTGAATCAAGACAGTCGAATCATCAACGGAGAGCAAACTCGACGCGAGCATTCGAGGGAGGCACTCCATCGCCACCATGAAGAACCCAGTTTTAAACAAAGGAGAGAACCAAATTTGTTTTCTTCTCTTTTGTAATCGAATTGTAATCGGAATCAAAGAAATACAAGTCAAATTTCTTTTCTTCTTTTCATTGCAATTTTCCCACAAACAACCTTAAACACCGCTATGTTCATATCTGATAGTTATATTATGAGATGTTGTGATTTCCTCATATTATTAATATTTGACATGCGATTTCGGAATTTCGAGGACGAAATTCTTTTAAGGGGTGAAAAATTTAAAGCCCCGTAGAATTTAATAATGAGTTTTATTATGAAATGTATGTTTATATCATAGAGGAGTATGATAACAAGTGTTTGGGGATCAAACTAGTGTATTTATGTGAGAGAAATCAAGTGAAAAAAACCAGCACATGAATATATCATGC
Source organism: Asparagus kiusianus (assembly GCA_022839385.1). Lineage (NCBI taxonomy): Eukaryota > Viridiplantae > Streptophyta > Magnoliopsida > Asparagales > Asparagaceae > Asparagus > Asparagus kiusianus. The sequence continues at coordinate 107,066 of BQKN01066824.1, forward strand.
ACAGCAGAATATTGCTGTGCGGTCGACCGTGCTAGGCGTGACAGTCGACCGCACAGCGGCCAGACTCAGGCGCAGTAGAATATTGATGTGCGGTCGACCGCACAGCGGTCAGACTTGTTTTCTCAGCCCGTTTTGTTTTGGGTTTCGGGTCGGGTTTGAGGGCTCATATATATATTATTTTATTCGTGGAAGCCTCCTTTTTATCAGAGAAAATCCTAGCAGCTTCCCCTGCCCTCTTGCAAACCCTAGCTTGTTCTTTGGACGATTTTGGAGGATTTCAAGGAGTTCGAGCGAGATCTAGCGGCGTTCAGCGAAGGAGAACCTTCTCACGACCTTACAACAGTAGTTCATCACCCCTCATGCGAGTTTCATCTCGCCCAACTCTGCACCCAGTTTTCAAATGCTTTTAAACAATGTTTTCATATGTTTTTATGAGCCTAACATGCTAGTTTGAGTATAAAAAGTTAATCTTTATATTGTATGTAGCAAAAGAACATGTTTTCAGTTAATAAAGATCACCCACATTTTTCCTAAGTGTAGATCTAGACCTGGTGGTTAGTCTAACAAAAGTTTTGAAAGAAAAGTGATTGTTTTCGATAGTTTCGACATAAATATACATGTTTTAAATTGTTTCGTCTTGTTTATAGTGATTAGACTGCTTATATCATTTTTCCAGATATGCTAAATCACGTGTATAGGTTGCTAGTATGTATAAACATCACACACAAAGTTCGAGATCGAAATCATGTAGAACAGAACTTGAGAATAGGGTTTTTCTGCTGCGCGGTCGACCGCGATGGGCGCGGCGGTCGACCGCGTATTGTACACAGTACACTGTAAGTTATCTAATAAAGCAGTGTAAGTCTTTCACTATTTGTTTCACACACTTTACACTGATATTTAATCTTTTGTATGTGCTCGTTGACATGTTTTCTCTCGATTACTGTGTTTTGTCATTAAATTTTGATCTCTTAAGCTATATTTTCTATAAAATTTTGTGTGAAGTAGTGTGCTTTTTTCTTTCGTACACATTTTGAATTATTTTTATCTGAATTTCTGCTATTTGTAGTATATCCGTTGGTGTGTTTTTCACTTATGCTAATAACAAAAGGGATAGAATTTGGTGAAATTTGATGATGATTTTTTGAATGCATGAGTTTTTGTCTAAATTTTTATGTTTTAATTTTTTTTTTAAATTTTGAAGCACTCAATACATTATTTTAGGGGGAGTCTTTACAATACATGTAGTTTCATAACTACACGAATATAAGGGGAGGTTTGTATTTTTTTGCATGAAAATGTATTTGTGCTTATTATTACTATTTATATATCTCAAATATGTGTATATTTAGTATTTCAAATTCCAAGTTTGTTACAATCAAAAGGGGGAGATTGTTAGGATATACTTCGTACAATAGCTCTTAGTTGAGTAATAACAAATTCCCATTCAGTACTAATAATTATTTGAAATGATATAGTACATGTGAATACATGTATAGGAAATGTTCGAGGCAACAACACGAAAATCAGCTCAAGAGCTGACTCTAGCCTACTCATTATCGATGGTTTACGTCGACTCATCGATGGTAGGTTGAGCTCATCGATGGTTAATGTGCATCATCGATAATTTTTACTCTAGAGACTTTTGTATCATTGATGGCTCTCTGAACCATCGATGGGGCCTAGACACCATCGATGGTCAAGAGCCACCATCTGTAAACATGGCAGAAGGGTAGTTTTTCAGATTTAATTAATGTCAGTCGTTCATTATGTTATTTATCTTCAATCTCTGCCAAGTTTAGACTAACTTTTTCTTGACCTATTGAGGAGTTTATATCATTAAGAGAGAGAGAGAGAGAGAGAGAGAGAGAGAGAGAGAGAGAGAGAGAG
>BQKN01066827.1:0-37984 GCA_022839385.1 Asparagus kiusianus
AAAAGAAAAAAGAAAAAAAGCGCCCAGAAATCGCTTAGGCGCCTGTCTAGGCGTCTAAGGCTGGGCACTAAGTCCGGCGTCCAGAAACGCCCAACGTTTAATGTAACATTGTTCACTATCTTATCTCCTGAATACTTCATTAATAATATTTATCTCTGTTAGTTGGGCATCAGTATCCTTTATCCAGTTTGTCATAACATGCTTACATAATTAACTCAAGTTTGGTTATCTTTCAAGTAAAATTAATTTCCATTGAAGAAATTTTTTTGTCTAGCTATTTCTATCTCTTATAATGATCACTCTGATAAAGATTATAATAAATTGTCAAGAGTTCTAATTGGAACCTATTGCATCGAATTTCAGGACCAGAGATTTGGAAAGACACGGCGGGCAAAGTAGACATCTTTGTAAGTGGTACTGGATCAGGAGGTACATTGAAAAATCCCGATATCAGGTAATTTGCGTTGGCCGGAGCAGGAAAATATCTCAAAATGAAAAATCCCGATATCAAGATAATTTGCGTTGAACCTGCAGAAAGTGCAGTCCTTTCAGGTAATTTTGATTTTGGAATCAGAGAAAAGAAGTAGTTTCAATTTGGTACAAACTTGTATAGATATTCTACAGTAAATGTGATCCAGACTTAGGACACTTCAATTTATTTCCACTGATATACTCATTAAATACGTAACAAAGGAACCATATCCATAAGTTCTTAGCTTATGACTCACTGAAACCAAAACCATGGATTTTGATAATTTTATACAGGGGGTCAACCGGGGCCCTACAATATCCAAGGGATAGGGCCAGGTCTCATTCCAAAGAATGTGGATTTGTCGCATGTCGATGAGATCATAACTGTAACCACAGAGGAAGCAATGGTTCATGCAAGAAGGATTGCAAGAGAAGAAGGTTTACTTGTAAGCATATCCTCAGGAGCAAACTTAACTGCATGCTTAAAGGTTATGCTCTACCTTTTTTATTTTTTATTTCTTATAAACTGTGTTAACAGGGAGACTAAAAAGTCTAATCTACTCTTTTTCAATCTTTTTTCTATAGTTACCCGAAAAGGGTAATACAGAAATTACGTTTAACAAACAGGAGTATAACTGTGTAAAAGATGTCACGTGGTGCAAGTTCATAGGAGTTTCTTCAATTTATGTAGTTGAGGAGTTTGTTCAAAAACCCTGAAGTTTTATGAAATTTTACCGTAATTTATACTATAATATATGTTTGCAAGTTGAGTGTCTTTTCATGGATTGTAATTGTAGGCATTAAAAAATGCCAAACTTCAAGATATGATGAAGGTCGTCATGGGGATGAACCTCGTCTCAATCAAATATGAGACTTGCCACTCGAGGATCCATATCAGGAAAGAGGCTCGCTAGGCAGCGAGACTGGACAACAAAAGACGAAGCTCGTCATTAGAAGCGAGGTTCGAAGTTCATCATTGGAGGTGAAGCTCGTCAATGAAGACAGCTCATCATCAGACTTAAAGCTCGTCAGTGAAGACGAAGCTCGTCAAAAGGAAGTTCATGAGGATTGCTATGCAGTTGAACCCAGTTATCGAAGACGGAGTTTATTAGTGAAGACGGAGCTCGTCAGACGAAGTCAGTGAAGACAAAGTTCGTCAGAAGAAGCTCGCTATACTTCAGAGATTTCCTCATAAGAGGAACCTCGCTGTATATTGAGGCTCGTACAATCTGACGAACCTCGCCATGCAGTGAGGCTCGTCATCAATAGAAGATCCAGCTAGAACGGATCTAAAGACTTAGTCAGCCACATGGACTAAAATTTAGGAGCATGTTATGCCCCATTAACCAATTAGGGCTGAATTGAAGGAGACAATTACGCCATATACCCACAATTCAAGCACGTCAGTTATGTGCTATGAACTCTATAAATAGTCATGAGCGGCTATGAAGAGGGGACTTTTGGAAGATTTTTGGCTATCGCGTGAAGGGAGATCAGAGTCTGCATTCTCATGATTTAAGTCATTGTCAGAATCTTTGTGATCTTGTTCTGATCGTCAATGGGAGGCAATCTCGGATTGAGCATCGCGAGAAGCATCCTTTCGCCACCAAGAACCCACTTTTAAACAAAGAGAATTCGAATTAATATTCTCTTCCTCTGTGAGTGATTGTAAGGGATTCGTATTAAGTGATCGAACCCATTTCTTAAAATAAGAATCAATCAACTTAAAAATTTTGAACCAACAGAAGATGGTGGCCATAGTGGGAGAAGCCATTCTTTCTGATGAATTGGTGGTGGTGCAGTCAGAAAAGATCGTAGTGGGAACCAAGGTTGAAACTCTAGTCATAGAGTTCAACCAGACGAAGTATGAGGAGTTTCTCTCCTCTGGTAAGTCCACTCCCACGAAAGCACGAAAGTGCCATCGAGTCTCTTATAAGACTTTAGCCCATGTGGCTTCTGTTGATTCAACTCGAGTTAACCTTGAGGAAAAGTCTATGCCTCTCAAAAATGAGGCTCCAGCAACTAGCCATCAGGCTAAGAAATAGGTTGTCAAACACCCTAGCCGAACTTCAGCTTTTGTTAACCAATGTGGCCAAAACCTGGCCGCTATTGATGAACCTCGCCTAGCTTTAGCAGAGGCAGTAGCTTCTGTTGGTCCACTTTTAAGATGTACACGATGACGTCAATGTCAGAACCAAGCTTGCCATAGGTCTCGAGCTTTGGTCTCGTTGGATGGTTTCCACTATCGACCAAAAGTTAACCGGCTCGAGACCGATAAGTCTATCAAGGGTCGGATGGTTGAGGAACGTCAAAATGATGGGTCTCATCCTCACACCCGAGTAGTGTCAGAGAATGAACCTTAACCACAGAGTGAGGTTCAGTCAACTCAGCAAGTTGTTCACACTAAGGTTCATCAAGAGAACGAACCTCAAGTTAAGAATCAACAAAGAAGGTTGATGTGCCAAGCTCATCCTATCAACGAACCTCGTCATAAATATATGACTGACAAAGTTTGTTAAACTACCCAAGTTCGTCAACTATCATTCGGAGGATCTCGCTCGGGTAAAACTAAGTTGACAGAGCCAGCTGGGGGTAGTCCCATCGTTGACCTCCATGATTATCTCACACATAAACATAGCATGAGTCAGATGCAATCTAATTGCTACTGTGAGAAGCTTATCTCTGCATTGCTTTCCTAATGCCCATGTGGGGAGTCAGCATACAAGTCTTCAGTTTTCAAACGATTAACTAAGCCATCGACGGTCTCGTCATCCAGAAGAAGGTGCTTTCATCCTAATAAACAAACACCCAAGATTCGCCACATTAAAGTAACAATTTATATGGTTGGCAAGGGCAAGAGTAAAGTCTCAGTTGATTCTTTTGAATCCTTTGATATTGAGTACTCTTTAGGATTAGGTGAAATGCTTGTTGATGGACAAGAGGTGTATCGATACACACATACTCGTACTGTTCTGGTAATCCCACTAGATTACCGACGATTAGTAGGCATTACGAGCGACGATGATGAAGAGCCTGAGAACTCAGCTATTGCAACTTCTCAGCCATCCAATACAGATCAAAGTGAATAAGCAAACGCTCACATGGCTGGAAATGAGAAAGACATGACAAGGAGAATAGAAGAGCAACAAATAACTATCCTCCAAAAATAAGAATCTATCAGGCGCTTAGAAGCAATGGTAGATAGACTCCTCAGGGAGAAGGATCAGAAAAAGAAAAAAGTCTCTCCCCAAGCCTCAGGATTAAGGCATTGGCGACCTTCACCCACCGATGAAGAAAATAGCTATCGAAATCAAGATGGCAATGATGAAGAAGATGATGAGGAAAAGATTCTGCATGTTCATTATGAATCGTCTAAAACTGAATCCAATCCCCGTACGAAAGTACGGGACCAAAAATTAGATGATTTCCAGAAGCAACTTGATGCATTAAAGCTCCAAGGAAACTTTAAAGACCTGGGGGTAGCTAGACCCTATCCAGTTGAATGGGATACCGTCCCATATCTCCCGAAATTCAAGCCGCTCAATCTAGTGCAATTTGATGGCAAAGGCTCTCCTACTAAACATATTTATTATTTCCAGCCACAGATTGAACATATAGTGGGGAATGACCCTATCATGACTCAACTATTCATTAGTACCCTAAAAGGGGTTGTTTTTGAATGGTTTGCAGACTAGAACCCGAGTCTATTAAATGTTGGAGGGATTTTGAAAAGCTTTTCTTAGCTAGGTTTTTTTATGATGACACTGAGGTGTCTACCGCCGCACTATTAGCGGAGAAGTAGAAAAAGACAGAGTTCATTAGTGACTTTGTCAAGAGATTTAGAAATCGATCGTTACACTCACACGATCAAGTCTCGGAAGCTACCCTTATGGAGATGTGCCGAAACAATCTTTCTATCAATATAGTGTCAAAGATGGGCGCTGTTGAAGCCCGCTTGTGGAAAGACTTAGTTTGATAGGGAGAGCTGGTTCAGAATATGCTCAAGGGGATAGATGTTGAAGAACCTCAAGAGTCTTACTCTAAAAAAGGAGGGAATAAATGCAACTCTAACTCTCAGAAACAATCAAAAGGAAAAGTTACTTTGGCTGTGGATACCAACCCGTCCCCTAAATCTTTTACAAAGCAAAAAAATAATTCTTCTGATAATCGCTTTTAGAAGAAATATGATTTTAAAGATGAACACATCGTCCTGATCCTCAACTCTCTAATAAAGACAAAGAAGATCAAGCTCCCCGATTTGAGGCGACCTGAAGAAATATCAAAGACAGATGATCCCAACTACTACATGTACCATAGAATGGTGTATCACCCAACCAAGGCATGTTATATCTTGAAAGATAAGATTCAGGCTTTGCTGGATGCAGGTGTTATGACCCTTCAAGTGGATCAGAAGAAAGTGTCGGCAAACATGGTCTCATTGCAGTTTAGAGACTTTTCAAAAGTTCAAGTTCAGGACGGTGTGAAACCAATTCCTCAAAAAGAGACCAGGGTCATGAACCTCAATCTTTATCAGCAGAAAGAGAAGGGTATGGTTCCTTATACCACCTCCGAAGGTGAAGTCATGTGGGTTCATCCTGACTTACTAGTAGACAAGCGATGGACATTAACAGGCTCAAAGAAGTCCAAGGCTAAACAAAGATCTAGCAACGTTGTGTCAGCCATCCCAGACGAAGGAGTTGAAACTTCATCACTTTGTGGTTCTGAAGATGAGCAGCCAACATTTGCCACACAACCTGCGCAAATATCAGGAACATGCAGAGGAAAGGAGTATTTAAAGAAATACCCTGAAGTGGCTGTTGTACCGGCAAGACCAGAGAAAGAGGTAGCGGAGCAAATACAAGCGACTCCTAATGATCCCAATAGGAAGGAACTTCGTTACAACAATGCGTTCAGGAAGGATGTGCGAGGGAGCTCAAAAGATCACTTTCGATTTGATGTACTAGATCAATTATCTAACATCCCAGCAAGGATTACCTTGTTTGAGCTCCTATGTTTATCCCGATCAACAAGGAATGCCTGCCCGACAGAGGCAACACTGGAAGAAGCCTGCCCTCAGTGTTATCAAGTCTTTCAAGGAAGGATGCCATGAATTACCTTTTCTCTGGAGGATATGCATGTGAGAAATCTGAAGCATGATAGACCCTTATATTTCATAGGGTATATCGGTTCTATTCGAGTAGATCAAATTCAGGTTGACCCTGGTTCTACTTTGAGCATCATACCTTTGAGATTCATTCGCCATCTTGGGGTCCCTCTTCATCGATTATCAATAACATGAACCACTATTTATGGCTTTAATACTTCCAACACTCGTCCCTTAGGAAAAATCAAGCTTAAATGCCAAATGGGTGACTTGAGGACATATGTCACCTGCTATGTCATCGATGTAGAGATGTCTTATAATTTGTTATTTGGTCGACCATGGATCCATAACAATTTGATTGTTCCATCCACTCTACATCAATGCATGAAATATGTAGATGAGAGTGGTAAGGTCAGAACAGTGGTCGTAGAAAAGAAACCATTCAAGGGGGTTGAGAATTATTTCCCGGATTCCAACCACTAGCTTGATGGTGAGCCAATTGAAGTTCTACTAGTTGAGGACCGCGATTGCGGTAATGAGGCCGATACTGAGTCTGAGTATAAATAGGATATTGTTTTTAATGACGTAGAACCCGTCATAATTAGTCTCAAAAATTTGGATGTAAATGACGGTGTGGATGATGATAGCGAAGTTATCTTTAGTAACAATAATGATTGATCTTACTTATCATGTGTTGAATTTAATTCTAACATACCAGGTACAAGCACCTACATATTAGCAGATCCTCTACCATGATTATGTGCAGAATTTAATTTACAGATGCCAATTCAATCCTCCTTTGTGACAAGTCTATGACTGAGTGAATCTTCGTAGGCAATCTTTACAGTACCTGCCATGAACAATGGCTAAGAAGACATCATATTCAGACGAAAGGAGGACTCTTTACGAACTCTTTGGGATGAATTTGAAGAAGAGGAAAAGATGGGATACAATTTCTCTAACGTGAAAGTCTTAAACTTTGGGAAAGGTCGATACGCACTGATCACCCCTTTCGTACCAAAAGGGAAACCCAATGATTACTATGATAAAATTCGCAGGGGGTTCGGATATGAATCCCCACTGTTGACGTTATGCTTTGAAGCAAATTAGGAGTCGGAAGACAATCTCGTTAATTCTTCATCTGAATCAACATGCTGGGATTCGGATGTTAGCACCGGTGATGTCTTCAAGAAGTTCATGGTCAATATGACTTTAGCTCAGCCAATAGAGACTCAAGAAGATGATCAATTACCTTTGTTTGAAGATCCATTGAGTAGGCAACTCGATATACAATGAGAAAATCATTTTGAACAATTTGAACCTCCTACTGATGATAAGGTGATTCAAGTGAACATGGGGGATGAATCTAATCTGAAACCCATATTCATAAGTGATAGCCTATCTCCTAAAGAAAAGGAAGACCTCGTCGCTCTCGTTCGTAAATATATCAATGTCTTCGCTTGGAATTATGAGGATATGCCAGGTCTTGATCCTTATGTGGCCGTACATCGCCTGAATATCAAACCAGGCGCCAAGCCTGTTAAACAACAACAACGATGATTTTGACCTCAGATCATGGAAGCAATCAAAGCTGAAGTCAAAAAGCTCATTGAGTCAGGTCAAAAAGCTCATTGAGTCAGGATTTATCTATGAAGAACAACACCTTGATTGGGTGGCCAACATCGTTCCTATTCTGAAAAGAATGATAAGATTCGAGTTTGCATTGACTTCTGAGATTTGAACTCGGCTTGTCCCAAGAACGATTTTCCTTTACCTATCACGGATGTTATTATTGACAATACGTGCGGGTTTGAAAGGATATCCTTTATGAATGAATTCTCATGGTACAACCAAATCAAGATGTATCCTAGTGATGAAAAACACACGTCTTTCCGAACACCTTCAGGGATATACTGTTATACAGTAATGCCTTTCAGATTGAAGAATGCTGGTGCCACGTATCAACGTGCCATGACCACTATTTTCCGAGGACATTTACGAAAGACTGTGGAATGTTATGTTGATGATATAGTTATCAAAAGTAGTGACAAGGGAAATCACTTGCATGATTTGAAAACCATGTTCCATCACATGCGGGTGCATCAATTAAAAATGAACCCAACCAAGTCATTTTTAGGAATGGCTAGCGGCAAATTCCTTGGGTTTTGTTTGTGTCGAAAGTAGGTTTATTTGCTGAATCCATTACAATTATTTATCAATTACAGATTCAAAAGAGTTAATCTTTTTATAAGATTACTCTTTTGCATAAATAAAACAAAGAATTACAATTCTCTTCAAACACACGCAGAGGACGTTTATCACCCGTTGCTTGCGTAGGATCTTTGCTTGTGTTAGGGACGTATTAGTCCGTAGACCACCGCGAATCAGATCCAGTTGATAGAAAAAAAGTTAATGCTCTTGCTTCACAAAGGAAACAATCGCAGAAGTGATAATCTCGACCAAGCGAGATTACGACTCTTCTCGAGATCAAAACCAAGTTTGATCCAGAGGAAAGGGGAATGGGCCTCAGATCTCTCGAACTCTCCCTCTTTATGCTAAAGAACTTTATCCAAATCTACTGGCCTCTCTGAATTCATGATTCACTCTTCAATTTGACAGCATCTCGCTTCCTATTTCAGCCCCCGTGAATTGGGGACCCTAGTCTTGTATTTATAGGCTTCGCATGCAGCATTTTCAGATAAGAATCGATGATTTGACCTTACCATTAGTTAATAACCAATTAACTATGTTTAGGGATAGCTTCAAAATAGTTGGGGAGGCTCTAGAATGAAAGAATCCTAAGAAAACCATCAAAACATGCGTTTTCAGCGTTTCTGGTCACGGGCCACCAAATGGTGGCTCGGAACTGTGTGAGCTACCATTTGGTGGCTCGGCCTTGCTCAAGCCACCAAATGGTGGCTCAGCCTTGTGTGAGCTATTTAGTGCCTCAACCTTAGGTGAGCCACCAAATTGTGGCTCGGCCTTAGCCAAGCCACTGGCTTTGGCCGAGTTGTTTTCGACATGACTCCGCAGCCAGGGGCTTTTTCGATTTGTTCCTATTCTGTTGTTACGTGTATTTCATCATTTCGCTGACTTGTACGCTTCATCGATTCGCTTCATGTATTTCATTAACTTGGAGGCAGTTGCTGAGCCCGCGGGCCACTTGGAAGTGGCTGATGAGCGTGCAGGCTACTTGCTTTGCTGTTCGGGTGGCTTATTTCTATGTCATCGACGGTTCGCCGCTTTGTTGTTTTGACAACTCGTCACCACATTATTTGACTGTTCGTCGCTCGATGGCTCATCGTCTCGGGCTGTGTTTGGGGACCTATAGGCAATTTTTAACACCTACAGATACCTCTCCAAAGTGTTTTAGTCTCGTTTCTTTTATAAAAGAGCCTGAAAAACTTTGGATATGATAGGCCCAACCTTCAGTCGGTGTAAAAGGACCTATGATTGGCTTCAGTTCTTAACTTCTTCAATTCTCAGTCTATTCAGTATTTTGTCGAATAGCTAAATTTTTTTTGGTGTTGTGTTTATCGTCTGACCGTTTGTCAAAGTCTCGAACTAAAACTGGTATGTTGATTTCTAGTTTTAGCTCGTGTTATTAAGCCGACATTGAACTGATCCTCTTTGTCGGAGGTTCATATCTGAATTATGATTGAACCTCCTAAGAGTATCCTTTTTCTAGAGTTGATCGGAGCCTTGTTTCGGTGAAACTATCATTGCGTTGGTTGGTGCTAACCTTTATGGCAATGGGTTGACCTGCGTTGACCTTCATTGCAACACGTGGACCGGCGTTTGACCTTAGTCATAACACGTTGACCAGCGTGAACATAGTTTATAATCATACGTTAACTAGAGTGTACACAGTTTAAGCTCTTAAGGTGTTGGAGCAGAGAGAAACAATTTATACTTATATACTCCTAGGAGTTCCAGTCACGAGACCAACTGGTGAAGTTGGTGCGTCAGTGACTTTCGTACCTTATTATGATTACTCATTCTCTTTAGAATAAATAACCATAATACTTATAGGATTTTTGGCAAACCCTCAGCCATAAACGATTTTGATGAGCCTTTACTGACTACCATTTGAGTCGGGCTAGCATGTGGATTGTTTAAGTCCGTTCCGCATGTAACGTTGTGCTAAGAGAATAAACTCTCTTAGACTTGGTGCTATGATTTTGAATACATAGACTTGGTTGTTTTTACAAGAACGGACCACCCGACAACGCGTGTTAGATGTAGGCTTTAGGATTTTTGGCAAACCCTCAGCCATCACCGGATTTGATATGCCTTTACTGATTACCGTTTGAATCGGGCTTGGATGCGGATTGTTTAAGTATGTTCCATAGGTGATGTTATGCTAAAAGAATGAACTCTCTTAGGCTTGATGCTATGATATTAAATACATAGGCTTCATCCTTTTTACAGGGAAAGACTAACCGACAATGCGTTGTAGACAATAAAAATTGCCTCTACACAAGAGAGCTCAAATCTTGCCAGCACGAGTCAAGCTTGCTTGATTTCTTGACTCGCGAGCATGAGTCAAGCTCGCCTGTTTGCCTGACTCTCTAGCACGAGTCAAGCTTACCTGTTTGCTTGATTTTCCAAGTCAAGCTTATTGAGCTCGCCTGCACGGGCTCAACCTCGCCTGCAAGCCAGAGCACTTATTTGTTTGGCTCACCTACACGTGCCAAGCCTCGCTAGTTTTGCCTATTTACTTGACTCTCCAACACAAGTTAAGCTCGCCTGATTATCGAGCTCGCCAACACGAGCTCGACCTCACTTGAACACCTTGCTTGCCCTATAATTAGTCAAGCTCGCTTGCAGTGAGTTCGCCTATACAAATACCAACTCATACACTCGAGGGGCCCACCAACCAACCCCGCCTATTTGCTAAGCTCTCCTGCAAGTTTGCTTGAACGTTCAAGAAGATCTCAAGCTCGCCTGTTTGCTTGACTCGCTAGCACAAGTCAAGCTCACCTTTTTGCTTGATTTGCCAAGTCAAGCTTATTGAGCTCGCCTGCACGGGCTCAACCTTGCCTGCAAGCCAGAGTATGCTTGTTTGTTTGGCTCGCCTACATGTGCCAAGTCTCGCTAATTTTGGCTGGTTACTTGACTTGCTAATATGAGTCAAGCTCGCCTGATTATCGAGCTTGCTAGCACGAGCTCGACCTCACTTGAACACCTTGCTTGACTTATAATAAGTCAAGCTCGCTTGCAGTTAGTTTGCCTATATGAACCCCAACTCATACACTCGAGGGGCCCACTAACCAACCCCGCCTGTTTGCCAAGCTCTCTTGCAAGCTTGCTTGAACGTTCAAGTGCTCTCAAGACTTGCCTACAAGCCTGTCAGCCTCACCTGAACAATGCAAGTGATTGCTAGTTTATGGGAGTGGGCCTACCCACTTCCCACATCCTGGGTAATGAGGCACGGCTCCCATCACCCCTATAGTGGTCACATCCCATAGCTATAGGGAGAGCATACTACTCCTTACTCCTATTAGTGGTCATATCACATAAATCAAGGGATGGCCCATGCCACCCATTGCCTATTTATAGGACCTCTTTGCCAACGTGAAAGAGGTTCAGAAAAGAGGGAGATTTGAGGAGGGTTTAAAGGGCAGAGAGATCTTGGGCGGTTTGGCTGGATGTTTTCAAGACTCTTCAACAACGACTCTCATTGGCTAGCTTGGTAGAACTTTCCTAGCTTTTTCCTTAGATTGTTGAGGTACACTTAATATGAACTCTCAGATTTAAGACTCTTGGCTCTTTGCAAACTCTTGCATATTAGCCTTCTCTAAGCATTTAGCCTTGATCCTCATCAAGCTCGGGTATAATCAAACTCAATCACATAATAGCTTCTACTGCATACTAAAGCAAACTTGACGCAAGCATTCGGGGGGGGGGGGGGGGGCCCCAACCTATCGCTACCGAAGAACCCACATTAAACAAGAAGAGCCTTCTCTTTGCTTCTGTTGTTTTTTTATTCTTGATTTGTAATAAGGATTCTTATCAATACAAATCTCCATTGAGAACCAAAACTTTTACGCCCTACAGAAGATGGTGACCATAGTGGGAGAAACAGTTTCTTCATCCGAAATAGTGGTGGTGCAGTTCGACAACATTGCGGAAGGGACAACAGTTGAGTCCCTGGTGATTGAGTTTGACCAAGCCAAGTTTGAAGAGTACTTGTCTTCCTTCTCCTCTAGTCGCAATGCATACCGCAAACGCCACAGAGTGGTGCGTGTAGCCTAGCCTCAAGTCACCGAGGTAGCCATGCCCGAGTGCTCTTCCTGAGCTATGGCAAGAAGTTCAATCTCCGAGCCATTTAAGGCCGAGCCCAAGGCCAAGAAGACCAGCCAGGGGGCTGCTCGTTGTGTTGCCAAGCAATCCACATAGTCCCCCATGTAAGAAAATACCCTAGTTCATGTTGGTGACCATGCCTTCACCGTCAACATGAACGTTCCCTTCTCCAGAAGAGCCAAGTAACGACGACAACAAGCTCTCACCCGTCAAGAAGCGCAAGCCCACATCTCCTATGATGGCGTAAATTACTATTTAGACCTAAGAAAAGCCATGAAAGAACATAAAGCTCACAGTTCTAGTGGACTAAGCCAAGCAGGCGAGTCCCCCTACTCAGGTGGGCTTCGCTCCATTGGTCAAGTTCCCAAAACTGGCGAGCTTGGTGTTTTAGGCAAGCCTGTAAATATAGTTAAGCCCCGCTTCATGAGCAAAGTTTCCTATTTGGGTGAACTTAGAAAATCAGGTGAGCCCACCAAATGAGGCAGGCTTCATCCTCCAGGCCGCTTTTCTAGAGCTGGCGGACTACATAAATCAGGCGAGCTGCCCAAATTAGGTGAGCTCCATGATTCAGGTGAGCTACGCCCTTAAGAAGGTGAGCTCCGCACATCAGGCAAGCTTCGCCCCGCAGATAGAATCCACCATACAGGTGAACCTCATCAGGCCCGCCTACAAGCAAGCCTTTGTCAAAAAGGCAAAGCGAAAGTTGACCAAACAGGCGGATCCCACCTGAATGAACAAGTAGTTGGAGCTCGCCAGATAGCTGAAGCTCGGCCGAACGTGAGACCTCGCATATCAAGGAAGGCTTGCCTTAATTTGACACCTGGAGAATTTTCCAAGTGTCCTTACAAGTGGTTCTCTGAACCATCCTCACATAGTTACGCGTTTGATTCTTCCGACACTAGAGGTTGTTACCATCAACCTACAAGGGATCTCAGGGAGCATCTGACCCACAAGCACACAATTCATGAGACAAATCCTCGGTGCCATTGTGAGAGGTTCATCAAGGCAGTACTCACAGACTGTCAATGTACTAAGACATCGAGGCTATTGGTGTTTGAGAGGCTCTCTCAGTAGCCTCCAGAGTCAAGACCTCATCGCCGAAGGTGCACCCGTCAGAGGAGACGAGCTAAGGATGACCTAGATCTCCCAGCAGCCACGGTCAACATGTCAGGGAAAGGGAAAGCTAAGTATTCAGAGTCATCAGATTCAGAGTTTTCCTAGGGACTTAAAAATCTCCCCATTGAACGTGAAGGTGTCTACCAACACACCCGCACCCAAACAAGGGTGGTCATCCCATTTGATTACACTCGCTTATCGCCCATCTATGAAAATGATGATGAGGTTTACTTAGCAACAGTGACGTCCCGAACCTCGAGTTCAGTCCAGGGTAGGCACGCGAAGGCGCACATGGCGGAAGCCTCTGATGACCTTGCTAAAAGGGTTGAGGAGTAGTAGACAACCATCAACTCTTTGAGAGAGATGATGGAACAACTTTTTGAAAAGAAGAAGAAGAAGAGGTCTCCGTGGAACTTGCGAAGATCCTCCAGGAACATAGATAGGGAGCCTACTCCTCCTCACTCGGCCGAAAGGGAAAATGGTCCCGGGTCATTTTCAGATGATTCGTCGGGGAGAATGCCATATGCTCGTAGTACTCCTCGGGATAAGAGGTTCAATAAATTCAAGAGTCACCTCAATGCTCTAAAGCTTCAGAGGGATATAAACGAGCTGGGGGTGGTTAGACCGTATCTAGTCGAATGGAATACGGTCCCCTACCCGGTGAAGTTCAAACGAATGAGCTTTGTCCAATTTGATGGTAAAGGATCTCCCTCACAGTATGTTTACTACTTCCTGTCTCAAACATGATTTCTCATGGGTAACGATCCTATCCTCGCCTGACTATTCATCGGCACCCTGAGACGGGTGGCCTTTGAGTAGTTCTGCAAGTTGGAGCCAGGCTCTATCGGATCATGAGCCGATGTGGAGAGGCTTTTCTTGGCCTGTTTCTTCTATGACCATACAGAAGTATCAAGGACCACTCTTCTTGTATACAAGCAAAAGAAAATAGAGTTAGTCAACGATTTCGTTAAAAGATTCAGGAATCGGTCACTTCAACGCCGAGACCAGGTCTCTCAAAGTACCCTGATCAAGATGTGTCACAAAAACCTCACGATCAACATTTTATCCAATGTCGGCATGGTGGAAACTCATACCTAGAAGGAGCTTGTTCATCAGGGTGAGCAGGTGGAAAAAAATGATCAAAAGACTAGAAGCTTAAGAGACACAACCTAAAAGGGGAACTTTAGAACCAAATTCATCTAGAAATCCTTCCCGAGCAAGAGGGAAAGAGATCATGCCTGTCGATTCTACTCCAACCCCCAAACCAGCTCAGAGGCAGAAGCCCAAGGCCTTTGAACAACGTCCTTCAAGGTAATACGACTTCAAGAATGACCAAGTTGTGGCTACCTTCGATACTCTCCTCAAGAGCAATAGGATCAAGCTGCCAGAGGTCATGATGCCAGAAGACGTAAGCAAGACAGATGACCCGAATTTCTTTGCATACCACAGATTCATTGGTCATCGCACCTCCAAATGCTATATCTTTATGGATAAACTCCAAGCTCTTTACGACGCAGGAGTCCTAAAGAAGGAGAAGGTGCAGAAGAAAGTGACTACGAACATGGTCACTCTCAAATTCAGGATAGATCTCCCTAAAGACCATGCACTAGTAGGAGTCATACATATCCCCAAAGTAGAGCTGAAGATCGTCAATGACGATCCTCAAACTAGTGGAGGAAACGTTTGGTACCATAGACCTTGCCATCTGGACAAGTAATGTGGGTTCACCCTGATCTTCTCGTCGACGACCAATAGACTTCTAAGTCTTCACAGCAGTCCAGGGCAAGGCAAAGCATTGTAATGCCATCTCGTGAATGCTAGATGATAATAAGGCAGAAGTGACAACCCTCACCGACTCCAATAGTGGGGTAGATGGCTTAATCACAAGAGAAGGAAAAGACTTTGCCAAAAGCTACCCTGCGATGGAGTAAAACCCAGCAAGAGAGCCGGATGGACCAAAACCAATAATCTGACCGAATCGTGGCGAGCCAAGTTTAAGCATTCGACCCTTCCGGTTCGATATACTTACGTAGCTGAGAAACATTCCAGCCAGGATTACCTTATACGAGCTCCTGCGATTATCCTAGTTCACCTGGGAAGCTCTACGAGAGGTATTAGTTGACTCAGAGGCTTTTGCCACACACTTCTTACCTACTTTGGAGGAATACGTAGAAAAAGAGTGTCCACAATGCTGGCAAACATCCAAATAGTAGATTCCCTACATCACCTTCACTCCTGATGACATACTCATCAAGAGTACATCTCATGACCGACCCCTATACTTCATAAGATACGTCGGCTCCTCTAAGGTGGATAGGATCCAAGTCGATTCGGGATCTGTGCTGAGCATTATCCCCCTAATGCTCATCAAGCACTTGTGGGTACCTCAGAAGCGGTTGTCTATAACAATGACCACCATCTTTGGCTTTAACACCACTGGAACCCAGCCTCTAGGGAAGATTCATCTCACATGCCGACTGAGCAACATGAAGATGGAGGTGACCTACTACGTCATCGATGCGGAACCCTCCTACAATATGTTATTGGGTCGTCCATGGATCCATAATAATTGGATTGTCCCGTACACGCTACATCAATGTTTAAAGTACGTAGACGACAACAATCAAGTAAAAATGGTGTTGCTGATAAACAACCCTTCAAAGGGGTCAAAAACTATTTCACCGATTCTTTACTCTACCAGGACTTTGAACCGGATAACAAGTCACTAGTTGAAGAACCTGGTAGCGGCAATGAGGCCGATAGTGAGTCGGAGAGCAACGAGGGTCTTGTCTTGAATAACATTCAACCCATTGTAATTAGCTTTGGAGGCCCTGTAGTAACCAGTGCTGATGAAGCGGACAAGTTTATCTTGAATGAAGATCCTAACTTTGCTTACTTGTCATCTAGTCCAGAGTCTGGTAATGATGAGTTTAGCAATTTGGTCTCAGGGTTATACAATAACCTTTCCCTACACTTGCCTGTGTACTCCTCATTTATCACCAACAAAAAAATGGTCGAGTCCTCGCAAGTAGTCTTTGTCATACATGCCCGAAATAATTCTCAGCAAGAGATTATCTTTGGAAAGATAGACCGACTCTCCCGCACATTATGGGATAAGTCAGACGAAGATGAGCTTTCTCCTCAATTCGCATGCTACGACTAAGTCACAAAGTGCATGATGGAAAACATGGGTTATGACTTCATCCACAAAGATGGTTTGAAGTATGGCAAGGGCCCGAAGATGCCTCTTCAACTTGTCAATGTACCTAAAGGCAAGCCTGACAATTACTATGGCAGAACTCAAAGATGGCTAGGTTATTCCTCCTCTTCCTCGGATTCGTACTGCAATTTCGACGAAATATCTGATGATGCTCGCTCAAATGATCAATCATCAACATCCTCACCATGGGACTCAGACGTTAGTGTGGGAGACTTGTTTAGGAGCCTCACAGTCAACATGACTACGGTCTATTCCATTAAAATCAAAGAGGATGATTAGATCCCCCTTTATGATGAAGCATGGGATCATCAGGTCAATGCCCAATAGAGTGGTCACTTCGAACAACACGAACCACCTACAGAGGACAAAATCCTTAAGATTAATGTGGGAGATGAGGCAAACCCTAAACCCATATTTATCAAAGACTGCTTACCTCCCCAGGAGAAGGAAGACCTCATATCCCTCATTCGAGAGTATGTCGATGTCTTCGCATGGAATTATGAGGAAATGCCTGACCTTGATGCCCGACCTTGATCCTTAATTCGCTATGCATCGCCTCAACATTGGCTCAGACGCCAAACCTATCAAACAACAACAGAGATAGTTTCGTCCACAAATCATAGAGGCGATCGAAGCCGAAGTGAAGAAGCTGATCTAATCGGGCTTCATCAGAGAGGAACAACACCCTAATTGGGTGGCTAACACTGTTCTAGTGTTGAAGAAGAATGGAAAGATCCGTATCTGCATTGACTTCATAGACCTCAATGCTACATGTCCTAAGGATGAATTCTTGTTGTCCATCATGGATGTCATCATCGACAACACTTGTGGTTTCGGAAGGATGTCATTCATGGACGGATTCTCAGGGTACAACCAAATTAAGATGCATCCTGAAGACCAAAAGCAAACTTCGTTCAGAACGCCGGTAGAGGTGTACTGTTATAACATCATGCCCTTTAGACTCAAGAATGCTGGTGCAACCTATCAAGGTGCCATGAGCATGATCTTTCGAGATCCTCTACGGAAGATAGTCGAATGCTATGTAGATGACTTGGTCATCAAAAGTCACGACAAAGACAATCACCTCCAAGATGATCTGAGAGTGATGTTTGACCTCATGCGTTCTCACCAAATAAAGATGAACACCACAAAGTCATTTTTAGGCATGACGAGTGGTAAGTTCCTCGAATTCATCGTCACGACGAAGGGGATCCATATTGACCCCAACAAAGTGCGAGCACTCCAAGAGCTCCAACCACCCAAAAATCTCAAAGAATTGAGAGGACTACAAAGACGCTTGGCATATATCCGAAGATTCATTGCCAATCTTTTAGGTAAATGCCAACCCTTCTCCAAGCTGATGATGAAAGGTATTTCCTTCGTATAGGACGAGCCTTGCTAACAAGCTTTCGAGGAGATCAAGAACTATCTCTCAAATCCACCTGTTTTGGCAGCCCCTGTCTCGGGAAAACCCTTCCTGATCTATATGTGGGCGATGGAGCATTCTCTTGGCGCTCTCCTAGCACAGAATGATGATGTCGGCCATGAGCAAGGCATTTACTATCTGAGTAGGACCTTGTAGGGAGCTGAATAGCGATACCCTATGGTTGAAAAGGAATGTCTGGCCCTAGTTTTTGAAATTTCAAAAATGCGACACTACCTAGTCGGTCAAACCATTCATGTCATCTCCAGGATGAATCCCATCCGAGTCTTCATGTCACAACCTGGGTCCTTGAACTGGCGCTTGATAGATGGGAACTTTTGCTGTCTTAGTACGACATCCATTTCATGTCGCCGAAGTCTGTCAAAAGGAAGGCGATCTGTGATCTCATGGCCAGTCACCCGCTTGAGTCAAAGACTAACTTGTTTGAAGACATACCAGACAACCCACAAGGTTAATATAATCTCACAAGAAGAAGCATGGTGACTATACATTGACGGCGCCTCTCACGTGGGCACCAGTGGGTCCATCATCGCAGGTGTGGGGGTGGTCTTGGTTTCTCCACAAAACCATGTATTACCCTGAGCTTTCTCACTAACTGAGCCATGTACTAACAATGTGGCTAAGTACAACACACTACTCATCAGACTCGACTTCACCAAGGAGTTAGGGTGAAGCACCTCGAAGTTTACGATGACTCTCAGCTCATCATCAGGCAGATGACAGAGGAATACAAAGTCAGGAATGATGATTTGGTCCCATGTCAAAAAGCAGCTATTAAGCTAGCCGAATCATTTGATAGCTTTCGCATTGAGCATGTGCTTTGTTCTAAGAACACACACGCAGATGCATTGGCATCATTGGCAGTTAACCTAGCCTTGCCACTAGGAACCAGCTAACGCGTCACCGTCGCAAGCCGACAACTCTTTCGGTCTGAAGATGCACTGGAGGTGAACGCAATGCACCAAATTGTAGGCCATCCCAAGTCAAGAGATTGGCATTTCCCAATCATTGACTATATATTATATGGCATCTTACCTGAAGATGTAAAGGAGCGTGAGTCGGTTCATAGACGCACGCCAAGATTCTATTATGATACAACCACAAAGGCATTGTATTGTTATTCGTTCGACGGTATGTTGCTTTGATATCTTTTGACAGAAGCATGGGAAGCTCTACGCAAAGCCCATGATGGCACCTACGGAGCTCACTAACCCGGACTCGAACTCTGGGACCGCTTGTGAAGAATCAACTACTATTAGCCCAAAATGGTCAATGACGCTGTTGCTTACACCAAGAGTTACCACGCATGCCAAATCCACGCCAATTACATGCACAAACCCCCCCAAGACCTGCATCTGACAGCGACTTCGTAGTCATTTGAAACATGGGGGATGGACATCGTTGGACCGACATCTCCTCCATCAGCCAAAGGTCATCGCTTCATCCTTGCGTTAACCGACTACTTCTCCAAGTGGGTCAAAGCTGTCCCCTTAAGGGAAGTCAAAGCCAGCGATGTGATCAAGTTCATCAAAGTTCATGTCATCTACCGATATGACGTCCCGAGGCGCATCATTCATGACAATGGATCACAGTTCGTGAGTCATGCATTCACCCATTTCTGTGACAAGTTCAAAATATAGAACCTGGTATCCACGGCTTATAACCCTTCAGCAAATGGATTAGCCGAAGCTTTCAACAAGAAAATCATTAAAATCTTGACCAAGCTGACCTCCAATAGCAAGCGCGACTGGGTTGAAACGCTTATAGTTGTATCGGACCATAGTTCATACATCGACCGGCACCACACCCTACTCATTAGTATACGGTTGCGAAGTAGTACTACCAGGAAATCAAAATTCCATCCCTATGCATCACACTTACGACGGGGATGACAACTGAAGATAGTCATCAGCAGCGTCTCACAGAACTCAAAGCGTTGGATAAAAAGCGACTTAAAGCTCAATAGTACATTGAGTTCTATCAAGCCCGGATTTCCAAAGCTTTTGACAAGAGGGTCAAACACCAATCTTTCAAGGAAGGAGAGTTGGTTCTTGCTGTACGATGACCTATGATACTCAACTCCAAAAAGAAAGGTAAATTGAAGGGACCGTTCATGATAGAAATAGTCTATCCGAATGGAGCTTATCGCCTCGTCAAACCGAATGACGACAAAATTCTGATGCCTATCAACGACAAATTCCTGAAGAAGTACTACCCCAAGTCTTTTTCCAACCTCATATACTCCGATAAGTTACGAGTATAAACTACTTCTCATATACTCTGACAAGTATACGAGTATAAACTGCTTCTCATATACTCCGACATGTATACGAGTATAAACTGCATCTCATACCCTCCAACTAGTGCATGAGGCTAAACTACTCCTATCCTTGACTGGTGCATGAGGCTAAAATGCTCCCTATATCTCCCACCTAGTCGGACCTTCCTACAGTTAGGACCAAAGCTAAACTATCAAGTTAAATGCCACCTCTGATAGTCATGTCTCCATCAGTCTCATTCAAATAGACGATGGACCTTGTAAAACCATCAAGTTAACTATTACCTTTGTTAGTACCCTCCAAACTTCCTCCGTCAATCCTCTTCAATGGGACGATAGGTCCAATCCCACTGTCATGTTAACAATCACCTCTGACAAAGCCAAATTATCAATCCTGTCAGTTAACATTACACCTCTGACGAATTCCCCCAGCCAATATTCTCCAATAGGATGGTGGGCCCCAAACTATCAAGTTAACAATTACCTCCGATAGTCAACATTTTCGTTCCCACAAATGATGTTATCTGATCAGTCGTCACACTCATATGTCCCTGAACGACCTGATCCATTCCGAGCGTTCTAATATCCTTAGAACAATCAACGTGTAGCAGCCTACCATGCAATGGCTCCTACAATAATCAATCGTCATACTCATATGTCCCTGAACGACTTGATTCTTCTGACACCATCATTCTCGCGAATGACGTTGTTCGTCGATAGCGGCCTACCAAATAATGTGCCCTGTTGACTCCTTATTCCCGAATGACAACCCACCAAGTGATGTGCTTTGTTGATAGCGGCCTACCAAGCGATGTGCGTGATCAGTTATTTACATAAATAATTGTAGACGATAAAAATTACCCTAGCATATAAACATGAAATCCGCCTGTGTATTCAAGTTGCCCGCACAAATTGAAAATAGGGCTCACCCGTGTACTTGACTCGCCAGCACAAGCCAAGACCATGTGATCACAAAATTCGCCCACATTTGGTGATCACAGATTTGCCTGTATGTTTGACTTGTCTGCACGAGTCAACATCATCCAAGCAACTGAAATCCGCCTGCTTAGTTGGTTCGCATGCACGAGCCAAGAGTTGAACTCGCCTATAAACGATAAAATCGCCAAACCCGCCAGAGTACTTGGCGGCTGCTATACCACGTACAGGGAAGGGCCTTCCCACTTCTTACGACATGAAGGGACGAAGCTTAGTACTCCGAGCCCATCAAGTAGCCGCTCACAGTACGAGTGATTGGTCAAATCCATGCAATCGCCAAGTCCATCTGCATGAAGCTCGCCTCACCTGCACGAGTCAAGAGTTGAACTCGCCTACGATCAGTAAGCTCACCGAGCTAGCCAGAGTACCTGACAGCCATAGTATCACGTGTACAGGGATGGGCCTTCCCGCTCCCGTAATGTGAAAGAGAGAGGGTACAGTGCTTCGAGCCACTCAAACGGCCGCTCACAGTACAAGTAAGAAGCATGGTATCTCCCAACAGTACATGGTCACATCCCATTATTTAAGGAGTGACCACGCCGTCTCTCCTCTATTTAAGAACTTCTTCCGGTTACGGAGAAAGGGTTCAACAGTTTGGTTGGCTCATAGTTAATTGATTGATTTAATCAGTTAGCTAAACCACAGCCCTCAACTCTCGACGGAGTTGACGACAAGCTCTTTGCATAACCTTGGCACTGTAGCATCCTCTTCTAGCTTCGGGCCCTGACCGCCATCGAACTCAAAAACTCCAACTCGACTAGCACGAGCTTCTACTACGTACTGAAGCTCACTAGCAACCTCGGTCGAATTGTCCAAGGGAAGCAGACTCGGTGGGAGAATCGAGCGAGGCGTCCTATAGCTACCAAAGTCCCCACGTTAAACAAGAAGGGCCTTCCCTCCGCTTCTGTTGTAATTTTGATTCATTAGTTTGTAATAATCTATTCTTATAAATATAAACGAAATCCCTATTTCGGTTGATCAAAATTTACACCTACAATAATCGTTCACCTTTAGGCTAGGTTGTTATGTTCAACAACATGGCCTAACCTAATTACGACCTAACGGTTGTAATTAACCCAACCCGACACCTCGAGTGGCTAAGAGTAGGAAAGAATTTTAGCATTAAGTCTAAAAGGAACTTTCCGATAACTCATCGTACTGAGGGGAATAGTACGACTAGCCCGATTCAAATGGTAATCGGTAAAGGCATGTCAAACCCATTGATAGCTAAGGGTTTGCTAAAAATCCTAAGTACTAACCAAAAGAAAGACGAAAACATGCACACGAAGCGTTGGAAACAATGAGTGAATAATAAAACATAAATTTCATTCATAAACTGGTGCTGAGGCAGTACATCAAAGCAAAGATAACAAAAAGAGAAAAAAAGTCTCAAAATCAAAAGAACGATTCAGGGTTGATCACCGGAGCCCTGCAGACTAAAAGAGGCAAGCTCAGCCTTGACAATAGCTAGCCTCTTCGCCCAATCAGCCCAAAACTGCTCCTCAAGCTCCTACTGAAGTTTAACATTGGAGAGGGCGTCAGCAGCAGCGGTAGCCGCGTTCTCTTGATGCAACGCATGGAGAGCTTCCATCACCTTTCCATAAGCATCATGAACTTTGGTGCTCTCGAGCTTGAAATCCTTCATGATCACCCGTTTTTGGGCAGTCCTGACCTTGGTGAGCTCGGTGATGTTGTTGAAAGCATTCATCTTGGTTTACAGACGACGTTGTCGCTCACATAAGTTTGCAACAATAATCTCCTGCTCTGATATCCTCTTCTCTCGAGCTTTACGCTCGTGAGAAGATTTCATCTGAGCTTCAATTATGAGTAGCGCTACCTCATCACGTTGGTCGGTGAACACCAGTCCTTCCAAGCGATGCATGGTTTCCTACAGGTGAATAAGCTGGTCCTCATAATGCCTAGCCAGCCCGATATCGCCCATGCGCTGGATGTCCTTCAGGCTATCAGTTATGAAGGGGTAGAAGTAAAAGAAGGTGCCCCACCCGACACTAATGAAAAAATTGCTTGTTTTATGGAATTCTCTAACTTTTGGATGAGGCCCCGTGTGGATCCGGAGTCTGGAGTGACAGATTCCTGAACGGGAGCAATCATAGCAATAGGTTGGATCCGAGGGAGCGACCTTCGTCATCAATAGGTGGCCTCCATCCACCCCCTACGTTTGCTGGGTCCAGGAAACCAGACTTAGGTCAAGGCTGTGAAGTGAATTACGGAGAGGATGATCAAGGGGGTAGCTCTTCTCCCTCATCATCGGAGATCACGATGGGCTCAGACCTGGCTGGTCTCCTCTTACGAATGACCTCCTCATATCGGCCTACCTCCTCCGCTGTGAGGGGTTTCTTACCAAAAGATCTTAGTTTGCAAGGCCTAGCAACCGGGGCCTCCTCTTGAGCTACAAAATACAATGGAAAGAAGTTAGGAATTTTGACTCAAAAGGTCAAAATTTTCTAAGTCTTGAAGATAGGCGGCCTGTGAAGTGTAGGCGAGCTCTATCATTCTAAGAAGTATGCAAAGCTCTCCTGACAAAGGCCAAGGCTCACCAGATAGCAGAGCTCGCCAGATAGCTAACATCGCTTGACAAAGCTAAGATCGCCTAATAGGCAGAGCTCGCTGATCAAGACAAAAGCTCGCCTAACAAGCAAGCTCGACTAAAAAGCAGAACTCCACCGGAGTCGACGAAGTTCACCAGAGAAGATGAACAAAAAGCTGTTCATCTTCCCAACCCCGTTCGCTTATGTGTTCATTTCACACCTACTTACCCTAGTGAGTTTGAGGTCTGTTTGGGGTGACCGCGGAAGCAGTGGCAACATCGGCTGTGGCAGAGGAAGAAGATGATTCCCTTTTCCCAAAAGAAGCGGTGGCTCGCACTCTTAAGGCCATTTCAAACTCGAGAACGAAGGAGACTTCGAGTTTTCTTTGAGAACTTGACTAGAAGTTTCAATGGCACAATAGTCTCCTAACGAGGAAGATGAGTGCTTCATATAGGCGAATCTTAACGGTTGAGGTTCGCCAGCTCAGTTGAAACGAGTGGCTCAGATCGCCGTCAACAGTCCGATTTGACAGTTCGAATCGAACAGCCACGAGCGTAGCAGGATGTTTGGAATTCCAAAATGAACGATCGAGATCTGGCAATTCGAGCCACGATCGTTCATTGAAATGATGATCTTGATCGAGAGCACTGCCGAATCAATGGCTTAGATCGAGCACATGAAGACGAAGCACCCCAATCAGATCCCATTTAGTGCGTAGCCGCCCATGGACACGTGTCTCATTCTCTCGAACTTGGTATGCTTGTCAACACCTTGAGCTCACCTGATGATCGAGCTCACCTATCAATAGGCTAAGCTCGCCTGATGCTTGAGATCGCCTATCAACATCTTGGGCTCGCTTGATGACTGAGCTCGCCTATCAATAGATGGAGCTCGACTGACGCTTTA
Source organism: Asparagus kiusianus (assembly GCA_022839385.1). Classification (NCBI taxonomy): domain Eukaryota; kingdom Viridiplantae; phylum Streptophyta; class Magnoliopsida; order Asparagales; family Asparagaceae; genus Asparagus; species Asparagus kiusianus. The sequence goes on from BQKN01066827.1 coordinate 24,391, forward strand.
GCTCGCCTGTCAACATCTTGGGCTTGCCTGATGACTAAGCTCACCTATCGACAGACTGATCTCGCCTGACGCTTGAGCTCGCCTTGAAAGCACCCTAATTCCACTAGGAAAGAACCCTAGAGGGGGGTGAATAGGGTTTATACTAATCTAATCTGATTTAATACCAATTAAAAACTTATTAACAAGTTATCCTGGCAAATAAGATATGAAATGAATTATTAGAAAGGATAAGCAATATAAACAAGGGTAAACAAAATAGTGGACTGTAACAATCGTAAATTTTTGATCCGTACTTAATAAATTTTTCTAGTATTTAAAATATTAAATCCTATTTTATTAATATTTTTCCTAATTTCTAGAAATTTTTGAGTTTTCAAAATAAATAAATAAATAAATAAAATATATAGTCCTGTATTTATTAGTTTTATTAAATATTAATTTATAGTTATAGTGCATATTTTTAAATAATTATTTGGTCATTGATAGTATTAATAATCTTATTATTGTTGAAGTAAACCTGAGCATAGTACAATAGCATATAAATATAAATATAAAGATATTTGGTTGCTAATAATTATTTAATATTATTTATTAATATAAAGTTTATTTTAAAAATTATGTAAAATATTCCATAATCTTTTCTATTCTCTTAATTTTCTCTCTTTTGAATTCTTTCCATAACCCCTTCCTTATCACCCCAAAATCTTGTTCAAATCATACCATTATCTCTCTCAAATATCCCTCCCGTAATCAAATCACTTTCTCTCTCCAATCTTTTTTTTCCAAATCCCATAATATCTCCCTCCCCTATAAATCACGTACATTCTCTCTCCCCCTCTAAATACATATCATAACCCTAACCCTATCACATCAATAGCCGTCACCAGCCCTCACTCATTTTCTCTCTTCTCCATTTCTCAAAAACTCAAGCTTGCTCCTCCACCTTCTTCCACCACCGCCACCATCTTCTTCGACCACCAACACCATCTCCTTCACCATCCCTACTCCATCAACTCCTCCACCCGAACCCGAACGCCGGCCGAACCTCGCCCACCTCCTGCCACCTCTAAGCTTGTACGCAGCCTTCTCCTCCATCGAGTCGCCGCTCACCCGCGTCGTGCAGCCGCCAGAGCCGACGACGAACTCCAGCCACACTACCTCAAGCGCCCAAGCCAGCCTCGCGCTCCTCCTCTGCGTGCACCACCTTCGGTCATCCCCCAACCAACCGCAGCAGCCACTGCCGACCACGCTAGGTCAGCCCCGCCACCCTCGTGCCTCCCCCACCGGCCTCGACCTCTTGCACCTCCACCCCAGATCCGACCACCAGTCCGACCACCATCCTCTAGATCCGTCACCTTCCCAAGCTCATCCGAACCACACCCAGCCGCCTTCGACCTCGCCCAGTCCAGCGCTCCACCTCCTCTTCCTCCTCCACTCTCCCCCGTGTCCGTTAGACCCCGTCGTCAGAGCTCACTACCTGCTCCTCCTCCTCGCACGCCTCGACCCAGATCCGTGCCCAAACGCCTGTAGTCCCCGCCATGGCCGCCGCTCGTCGATGACCAGCGACCTCACCGCAACCTCTGTCGCCGCTCCTAACTCCTCCCCACGACCAGCCTTCTCCCCCACCGATAGCAGCAGCCGCCGCCTCCTCTGCCGCGTCGAGCCGTCACCGTCAGCCCGATCCGTCGGACCTCGCTCTCACGTCGGATATGATCTTGCACGACAATATCGATTCGTTTGACGTACCCGAGGCAAGATCTAGCATCTCCATATATTCTCGCTTTACAAATATTATCGATTAAATAATTTAATTAGATATGATAATGTCGGTAATGTGCATATTGTGAATATTTGACGTGGAATATGGATAAATAGTATTAGATAATATTTAGAAGTAATAATGAGATATTTTGTGGTAATTATGTTAGAGAATTTAACGAGCATGAAATGATGAGTATATATATTGTAAATAGATTTTGCGAGACATTAGTAATTTTGTATATTTATATATAAATATTTTTAGACATGAAATGACAAGTTATAAGTTAAAATTAGAATTTATGGAATTTTATCGAAAAGAAATTAATTAAGGGAAATTTATAAAATAGGAAAATATTACTTTTCATGTAGAAAGGAATTAATATATATATTACATAAATATTTTTGTTCTAAATTAGTTATTATGAGAAATAGTTTTAAAGAATAATTTTGGAAAAGAATATTTAGTATGTATGATAGTATGACTGATTGTCATAAAGCACAATATTTCATGTGTAAAACGACATCGGTTTACAGTTTTCTTTTTCTGCATTACTATATTAGAGGATATTTAATTAAGGTTAGTTTACAAGAGAAGTTTAGACGCCTCAGTAGTAAGATATTAATGGAGTCTATTACGTGTATTTTATGTTGTGTAGACTTTGTTTATGCTTTCCGTAATTCGTTTGTAGTTATTACTCATACCATATGAACTTGCTTAATCATGTTCGACATGCCATGTTATCATTGTATATAATTAGTTTTATTTATTGCCTCTTGTAGTGATTGATAACCTTAGTAGTTCATGACTTAGTTGGCTTGTGCATCATGGACAGACCTAGTGACATGTGTGGGTGTGTTGACTGAGCTTAGGTGGTGAACCAGAGTTTTAATTTAACATAGAAAATGAGAAGAGTTGGGATGGGGAAGTCTATGTTCATCTTATCGGATGTGATTATTGATTATTTCCAGGCTCGCACTAGTGAACTGTTTCGTACTGGGGTGAGTCTGAGGAGTAGTGATAGGATATGTTTGTTGTTTATTTCCAGGCTCGCACCAGTGAAACGTTTCGCACTGGAGTGAGTCTAAGGAACAGTGATTGGATGTGTTTGTTGTCTATTTCCAGGCTCGTACCAGTGAAACGTTTCGCACTGGGATGGGTCTGAGGAGAGGTGATATTATGATTATTGATTATTTCTAGGCACGCACTAGTGAAACGTTTCGCACTGGGACGGGTCTGAGGTACTAGTGAGATATGGTTGTTAACCAGATATCCGATAATGTGAACTTTGACTCTAGTGAGATGTGGACCAGTAATTCTGTTATAGGATGACTAGTTACTTGACATTGTTACTTAAGATGTCTATGGATTCTTGTGAGAGGTAGGACAATTGTATTTTCTTTTCATACATAGATCGGGATTAATATTTAATTATCTACAAATTGAAACATATGGTATATACATGAGGGTTTTCTTGTTTGGATTATTTCGCTCGACGTACTACGTTTCGAGTTGTAGATTTTTAAGTATTAATTTCATCTAGTTATATGACTTTGTTATTCGGATGTTTATGGATTCTTCTGATTGTTATCGTTAGTAGTGGATTGCATGTTGTTTTGGTTATACTCCTAGTTGCATGCTTCTTTTGTTATTTCCGTTGTTGCATCGGTTTTCGCATTGGTCATACAATCGTTATATTTTTCCATGTGAGATCTTGTCGTACGCCATGCACGCTGACGTACACCTGTTTTCTCTGATGTATGTCAAATTTAGGAGACGAACAGCCTCAGTTCGGAATCGTGCAGGAGCCAGAAGATTCTCAGTAGGAGCGCCTTGCAGGTGGAGTAGAAGAATAAGCTAAAGCCCAGTAGTTTTCTTCTATAGTAGCTGATGAACATTAAAACCCTTTTTTCGTACTTTTCTTTAGTTGATGATGGATTTAGTATTATAACAGTACTTTCTTTATGGATTATGTATTTCTTATTTTCTAGTTGGACTTTTTTATAATAAGGGTATGTTCGACCCATATATTTTTATGTCTGGGATGATTTACTATTGATGATATGTCTATTTCTTTTCTGGATTGTGTTTATATTCTTGCTATTATGATCGGGGATCTATGACTGAGATTTATATATTTGACGCTTAGCGTATTGGATTGAGAAGAAAAGAAAAGAAATGGTAGTGAATATTTCTTCTCAATCTAATACGTCACGGGCTTGTTCACGTTCTGATTCCTGGATATTTTGGGAAGCGGGGCGTGACATGGACAATATAAACAAAGAGGCAATGACTAAAAATATGAACAAAAAGAGGACACCAATGCAAACTCAAACAAGTAATATGATCACGAAGTTCGGACCTTCCGTCCTACGTCTCTGCTCCTCACTCTCGGGGAGAAATCCACTATCACACTAGGTTTTCAACGTTCACTCGAAAATGTTTACACTTCACAATCGGTTTTCTACACTCACCAATAAACGTTTACAACTCACATTTGTAACTACACAAATACCACCTTAAGTGTTGGCCTCTCACATGTCTCCCTCTAGTGCTCGGAATTACGACCTACTCTCTAGGCATTACCACTGACCCACTCCTCTTGGGACCGACCACGTCTCTCACCTTTACACTCCTCTTGGTGTACTTGCGCACTACAATGTGACCTTACAAATTAATGCTCAATAATAAATGATTATTCTCTAAACAAGGTGAGAACTCAATTAAGCTCAACTCAATGTTACAAACTCACAACCCCAAATACACTATGTATGAAAATATTAAAAGCTCAAGTGGGTGTGTAACAATGAGATAAGTCAAAACTAAACTCAATGTAATTCTAGCTAATAGAAATCATAGTCAAAAAAAATAAATAGCTAGAAAAGAGTTTAGAAATTCTTCTCTGAAAAACAAGATGGAGAGATGGAGATTGAAGCTCTAACAATGAAGATGATCTCCTCCACTTGTGAAAACTTCTTCACAAACTAAACAATCACTAAAACAAACTTTAAACCCTTGTAAAACTTAATTTAAACACTTCTTGATTAATTCTAGAACTGAGGATATGTGCGGGTATTTATAGGAAACCCCAAAGCCAAGAAGAAACCAACAAAACCCAGCGAAAAGACAAAAATAACAAAAATAAAAAACTAGCCGTTACAGCATCAGTCGACTGATGGGTTTCATCAGTCGACTGATGAGCTGACTGTTATAGGTATTTTCTAGTTCATTAGTCGACTGATGACATTTATCAGTCGACTGATGGATCATCAGTCGACGGGTCAGTCGACCAAAATAAAACAAAAACTTTTTGCCCAGGCATATTCTTCAGTCGACACATCATTCGACTGATGTTATCAGTCGACTTACCAGTCGACTGATAACAGATTATCAGTCTGAATCAAATTGTAAAACTGATTTTTGAAGTACCTTTAAAAATAGCAAATAAAATCAGAAAAATATAAAATTTTGGGAAATGTTTATAAACATGATAATAAACATGACAAAACTAGTCCAAAACATATTTTTTGATATTTTAGCTAAACAATAAAAATCTTATCATTTTTCAAAATCTATCATTTTTAAAACTAATCCAAAACATGAAAATACAAAACACATGTTTTTGATATTTTAGCTAAACCATATTTTGAATCTTTACAAAATGATTTTATAGACTTAATAAAAGATGTATACATTGAATGTTAAGTCTATAAACAATAATACATTATTTTCACAAAACTGTATATATAATACACAACACATTTGTTTTTCCAAAAACAATAGAATATGAATCATGAAAGTGTATATGAATATAACTATTGTTTCATATCCACAAAGCCAAACCAAAACAAAATAATAAATATGAAATATGTAATTTCATATTTATATAAACATGAAAACCAAAAGCTAAAATGTGTATATATATATTACTATATATATACATAGAAACCAATAAAATGTGTGTACATATGATATTAAATTTGAAATAATAAACACACATAATATAAAACCTAAACTAAATTACCCAAGCTATCTTGAACTTTGATGTAGCTCAACTTGGTACACTTTGCGAATGTAGCTTGAACTTGGATCTTTAACTTAAACTACAAGGATTCATACCGATATTCCGCCAAACCTCCATTAGATATGATTGTTGAAGCTCAGTTCCATCTATCCTCCAACTCATTATTTGTCTACAATAAATAATAAAACATAAATACTAGACAAACAATATTAGTAATAAATTTTTTGTTAAAACATCTTCAAAACAAAAAGGCCAACACATCTGTCAACAGCTTGCGCTCGTCCAATGCTCGAGCTCGCCCACACCTCATAGGGGTTGTTGTTGGACTCTTTATTTTGATGATGTTTAACAAACAATTTACTACTAATATTGTTTGTCTAATGTTTGTGTTTTTTAGGCAAATAATATGTTGAAGGATGGATGGAATTGCGCATTCACGATCATATCCAATGGAGGTTGGCGGAATTGTGGAGTAAAGCCTATGCAATTCAAATTGAAGATCTAAGTTCTAGCTTCATCCACAAGTGTACCAAGTTGAGCTACATCGAAGATCAATCAAGCTTGGGTATATTTAGTTTAGGTTTTATATTATGTGTGTTAGTACTTTAAGCTCAATTATATATACACACACACATTTGATTTTTATATGTATAGTTATATATATACACAAGTTTTAGTTTATGGACTTAACAATTATTGTATACATATTTCATTAAGTCTATAAATCATTTTATAGGTCTTCAAAACATTGTTTGTGTCAAAACAACAAATTTATATATATCACATTTTCATGTTTTGGACACACTTGCAAAATATATGAGTTTTCACAAATAGGAAACTCAATTATTTTTCTAACATATTAAATTTCATGTTTATAAATGTTTCCCAAAGTTTTATTAATTTTGGAATTAATTTGTTATGTTTATCTGAATTTACAAAATCAAGTTTTAATTAGCTCATGTTCGTGCACATGTTTGTGCATGTTTTGGTAAAACTGATGTGTTTTTACAATTGGAAAATACAATTTGAAAAATTTCTTCGTTTACATGTTTATCATCATATATACAAATATTTCCCCATGTTTTACTATTTTTGGAGTTGTTTTGTTATTTTCAATTGAATTTACAAAATCGTATTTTCTGCAGTTTTTTTAGAAACTGTATATCTATGTTCAAACATTTATTTCTCTCAATTGGGAAGTGATATTTCAGAAATTTTTCTCTAACATTTTATCTTCATGTCTAAAATCTTCTCTCAAAATTTTATAATTTTTAGAACTGATTTACTATTTTTTATTGATTTTACAAACCCAGAGACGCAGAAAAATTAGATCTGCCAGCCTGCTACAGTACAACTGTCGACCGCTATAGTATCACAGTCAACCGTCAAAGTTACTGTAGCATAACGGTTCTATTTTCCCTGGTTCTGATTTTTTGGAGATTTGCCTCGTTTTTTGGGCTTTTCTTTGGCTTTGGGTTGTTGTCTTGAGTTCTTATAAATACCCATCATCCCTCAACACTTATAACCATCCAAGAAATGTTTTAACAAAATTTTAACAAGGTTTTAAGTGTTGTTTAATTTTGTCTAAGAAGCTTTTAACCATTTGAGAGTTTGAGTTTGTGAAATCAATTTCATAAGAGCTTGAGGAGATCATCTATTGGTATTTGAGCATCCAACTCTTCTCCTTTCACTCTTGATCTATAGAGAAGTTTTCTAAACTCAATCTAGCTTTATATTTTATATTTTTTGATTATCATTTTATTAAGCTAGTGTTCATATTGAGTTTAGTTGGTTTTATTTTCTCTTTGTTTACACACACACAACCATTGAGTTTATTGTATTTACATTCATAGTATAATTGGGTTGTGGGTTTGTGTAACTTAGAGAGTGAGCTTAAGATTCGTTCTCATCCATTGTAGAGAACAAACACTTTGTATTGTGCTTAATTGTGAGGATCACTTTGTAATACACTTGTACACCGAGAGAAGTGTGTGGCGAGAGTCGGGGATCGTCCCAAGAGGAGTGGCGTCGGTTGACGAACCTAGGAAGAGGTTGTATCCGAGCACTTGAGGGAGACACGTCTAGTTTAACACTTGAGAGGGCGTAGAGTGGGATTGCAAGAGTGTGTGAGTTGTAGAGTTTTCGGTAAACTAGAAAATCGTATTGTGAGGTGTAAACGTTGTTCGGGTAAACGTAGAAAACCCGGTTGTCATAGTGGAGATCTCCTCGAGGTGAGGAGCGGAGACGTAGGTCGTGGGGACCGAACTCCGTAATCATATCGGTTGTTTGTGATTGCATTGGCGCACTTATTTTTTTGTTTATATCTTATATCGCCTTTGTATATTGCTTGTTGATTATATTACCCACTATATAGTTTAGATTATTTACCCTTGTGTTAATTATATATCCTTGCATATATCTCATTGCTGGGATATTTCTCTTTGTTCATATTGATTATTCTTGCTTGTAACATATTGTATATCTCTCTTGCAAGAATAATTTGTTATTAATTTTAATTGGCATAAAATCAGATTAGATTAGCATAAGATCCTAATCACCCCCCCTCTAGGGTCTAATAGTTGTTATATCAAACAACATAGCCTAATCTAATTAGAACTTAACTGTTGTAATTAGCTTAACCCAATGCCTTGAACAGCTAAAGGTAGGAAAGAAATTTTAACCTTAAGTCTAAAAGAAGCTTTCCAACAACTTATCATACTGAGGGGAATAGCATGATTAGCCCGATTCAAACGATAATCGGTAAAGGCAAATCAAACCTGTTAATAGCTGAGGGTTTGATAAAAATCCTAAATATTGGTCAACTGAGGGAATGAAAGCAAACAAAAAATATGCGAGTTATTGAGAAGCAACAATGGGGAAACAAAAGCATAATTTCATTTAAAAAGAATTTTGACGATACAAATTTTGACAATACATTCGAACAAAGTCAAAATCCACTCAATCGCGACTCAACGTCTTGAATCACTCTTGCATAATCCTCTCCAGAGTAGCTAAGACCCTCTGATGGATCTCGTCCGTGGTGAGTGAGACGACGTTACTCAACTTATCCCTCACCGACTTCATGGCTCGATCCTTCTCCTCAAAGTTGCCAACGAGCAGCTGTGCTGAATCTTGATCTCTTCTAATTCTTTCAGCACCCATTCGCTAGCTTGCTCCTTAGCGGCCACAAAAGCTTGCACCTTGGCAATGGTCTGCTTCGCCTATGATATGGATTTCGCCACATCTGCCAAGAAGGCACTGGTCTTCCGATGATCCTCGTCCATCTTACCACCTTCGGTAGTGGCTCGCTCTAGTTCCTTCGCCAGTGTAGCCTCCTCACTCATAAGATCGTTTCAAAGTCGCTTGAGACCTGTCAGACGCTATGCTGACGATATTCAAGTTCTCAGAGCAAAGGGAGGCCAGCTCTTGGATACTCTTCTTTGCCGAATCCAAACGCCTCCATAATGGAGAAGCTCCATCTACACTAACCAGTTTGCTTAGATTGTCTAAGTACATTTTCAAGACTGGTTTGAAGTCGTCAAAAGAGCAGCCTTCTTCTAACACCATATGGATGCTAATGCAAAGAGAAGTTTGGAAGTCTTGGATCGTTCACTCCATGATTCTTCTATTAAAGCGAGCAGTGAGAGAAAGATGAACATCTTTGGCAAGCTGAGTTCCTGCCAAGGTTCTAGTACCCGCAATGACCGAAGTTGTGGAGACTACCACAGAGACTAGGGGCGCCATCACTGTCATTGAAGTTACAGCAGAGGAAGAGACCACCGTCCTAGCACTCTATTCAACAGTTACAAAAGTTAGGGACAAGGCCGTACGATCAAGGGAGCTGGTGCCTCCTCCTAAATCGATGCTTCACCCTCCTGAGTTGGAGCCTCTTCTAGAATCGGCTCCTCCTCCATTTTACTTGGCACCTCTTCAGGGACCGGTGCCTCCTCCTACTCCCCCGTATGCATTGTCATCGCGATGAGGGGATCCACTTGCTCAAGGGCATGCAGTCGGAGTGAAACTAGTGCCCCCGCACAAGCAGCCCGTACTAAGCTGCTCCACTCTCCTGCAGCTTCGGTAGTCGTGTCACCTGTAAGGACAAAATAGAGTTAGCTCGTTTGCTGAGTCAACTTTTGAAAAGTGTAAAGGAGAACAATTTAAAGTACATAAAGCAGCAGTAGTTGGTGCGTGAGCAGGAGGTGAACTTGTGCATCTAAGTTCTTGACCGGAGAGTCAGCGTCGGGATGCAGGAGAAGGTCAGCATCATCCTCACCTGAATAATCAAGTGGCTCCTCCTCTTCCTCCTCCTCGTCGGAAGGGATGTCAACCGTCGTAGCCGTCATTCCTACATCAAACGAAAATGAACGTGAGATTCAATTTTGTAATTGAAGGAAGGATAAGAAAATATTTACCTTCTGACACGACCACTTGATCGCGAGAGGCCAACACTTGCTAACTGATAGCGAGCATCGATATTGTAACCACTGAGGCTGACAGAGTTGGCTCTATTTTAATGCTGACATCCCCAACATTGGTACCGGTTGCTACCTCCTCGTGGCGGATTCTCTTGATGGTCTTATTAGGGGTTGTGATGACCTTCGCCTCCTACTTACGCTTAAACAAAGACGGAGGAATAGGAGCAGGAATGGGTGTTTGCATACGCTGAGCTATCACCTCCCGAATTCTTTCCAAATGGTCCCCTACTTGGGCCATTTCCTCAGCTTCCTCCTGATCTCTGGTGGGCTCAAGTTGAGAGAAATCCTATTGGGCCAGGATGTCTGATATCGGGAAGTTACCCAACACCCCATACAGTTCCTCTTCCTAATCTTCTTGGGGAGTTTCTACAGTCGGGACCGCTTCAGACTTCTCAATCTGATGGCGACCTCTTCACCTCGTTTACGGGAGGTAGCTCTTGATCGATGCCTCTACACTGACAGACAAGATTCATATGTGTTGAACCCCTCTGGATTTGCGCTCGTGCTCCGATACTACTTACAATATATAAGTGTGTGTTGGAGAATGCGATCCCTTAGTGGCAGTTCGAATCGCGCAGTAGTGCAACCAGCATGAGTCTAGAACCACCCCGGCGCACTGTCGACCAATCCCCCCTCATAACTCAACCAGGGGTTAATGTTCCCTGAGTACAGCTAGTCATACCTGAACTGACGGGAAAATCGATAGGGAAGGTAAGGCTCTAGGAAGCACGTCGAACCGGTCCGGAGGATGTGATAACCCGAATGAATATTTACCAACCACCTGAAAGCACTTACGAAGAGGGAGGTGCGCCCATTCGCCATAGGCACATCCTGGAGAGATTTGCTATACCCTCCACTAGGAAGTAAGAAAAGCTCTGATAGATTATAATTACCAAAGAAGGACAGATCCCTCCTCATCTCGGGGATATCATGAGCTTCCACGAGCACTTCTCCAAAAGGCTTGATAAATGGAATGATACTCCCTTCTTGACACATTTCCAGCGCACCCATCAAGCACTCGCAATGGTACATGAACCATGCCATCAAATAAGTGTATAGTAAGCAAACGTGAGGATTACGGGTTATTAAAACTTCATCCCCTCCCTCGTCCTCTTTGAATGATACTCTACAGAATTGTGTCATTAGCGTGCGGAGACGTCTCTCAATGGACGCCACCATTACTGGCAACAATGCATATGATCGCCAGTATACAAGACGGACTGCAGGGTAAACGACCTCTACCAGCATCGTCTCAAAGGAGCACGTGGGGACAACACATCTCTTAAGCCAAAGCATAACATACCCCGCCAACAGAGCTTTGATGGATATCATGGACTTGGCCTGGTGGTGGTACGATTCGAAAATAGTTCCCCTCTTAAACCCTCCTTCGCTATGTTCAAGAGTTTTAGAGCCCCCACTTTTGACTATCCTCTCCTCCATGGTCTCCTGATCACAAGGTTTGAGCGCCATGATGGGCACACTCTTGTCATCGGCATTCTGGAAAAGGTAATCAGCCCAATTCTTATGGCTGATTCGTAGAACCGGCTTCTTTTTGCCTTTGTGGTCCACCGATCTAATGTGTCTAGGAAAATGTGATAATGATCGAGAAGCCCCATAAAGTCTCCATCACCTGAGGGGACCTGTCTATGAGATATTTGATCTCCTGATGATCGGGGACGTACTCTTTGTATGAAAAATGCCCCGTTGGCAATCCTGACACTTCAAACAATTCGTGAAGTGCTAGCCCCAGCTCCCCATTCGGAGTAAAAAACGTGCCGCTACCCGGACGGTATAGCTCCAAAAGGGTTTGGAACTAGGGATCGTTGATCTTTAGGCAAAACTGTGTGGCCCTAATGGCAGAATACAACTTCGTGTCTTGCATATCAAAGTTCTCCTCTAGGATGAACTCTGTGATCCTAAACCACCAAGGACTGTTGCCAGGTGAGGAGTAGACCCACCCTGGGGCTCTAAAATCTTTTGAGGGGAATTGTCCCATGACTCTAAAGAAGCGATGATGAAAGGTCCGCTACTATAAAGGGAAATACTATTTTCCATTATTGGGTAAGCTTTTTCCACCATTCTCTAAACTTAAAAACTAATACAGTTCCCTTTACTCCTCCACAAAAGCCACCCACTGACTTGTTTGATGGAGGAACAACCGAGGAATTACACCCCACCTTCTTAGGATTTGTTACTTGTGCAAGGAAGTACAACTTGCCTAAGGACCAAACATTTGGAGAGTTAGAGGACCTCCGTCAACTTAATCTACTACCATTTGACTATGTGATACATCAACAGAAAGTATCATAAGGCCGATAAAGAATCTATTCTATTTCAAGACAAATTGTGTGAAACTTTTATTCTTTCAAGCCATGAAGAATGGGTTGACATTACCTCCTATTTAAAAACTATAGTGAGGTAGCATTAGTTGATAATCCAATATATTGTCTTTACCATAAAAGATTGGGCCATAGAATTGATCAATGTTATGGTTTCAAAAAATGGGCACAACAACAGATCAATGATGGCAACATAGCCATTCCTCCTTGATACTTAAAGGAAGAGTTTAAGATAGAGTGTCTACATGAAGAATGACCACATAGAACTTGTCATGCTATAGCTCTAGGAAGCGATTTAAAGGATGAACTAAACTTTTTGGACGAGGATAAAGAGAAATTACATGAAACTCAACAAATCAAATTAAGGAATGGAAATGTACTACCAGAGAAACAAGGTTCTACTCATAAAGACAAGGAGAAGCAGATTGAAAATAAGAGGACGTCTGGTTCTGTGGACTATAATATACTCACCCACTGAAGAAGTCTACTTCCTTCCACTGAAAAGAAGAGGACTTCTGGTTCTGTGGACAATAATATACTCACCCACTTGAAGAAGTTACCCTCCCTTCTCAACATATATGATGCTCTTCTAATGTCAAAAGAATTGAGGGAAACTCTCATCCAAGCACTTCAGAATCCGAATATATATCAATCTTTCTTTGTTGAGCTAAGCATGAGAGACGAAGTTTATGTGATGTATATCACTAGTAGAAAATGACCAAACTAGACGGAACAACCTATACAGAAAAAAAATTCCGTCTAGGTTGAGCTAAACTAGACGACAATATTTCCATCTAAGTTGTCCGGTCTAGTTTGAGGCATTCTATATGAAAATTTCCGTGTAGAATGCCAAACTAGACGGTAATTTATTTTTTTTAAAATAAAAATGCAACCTAGACGGAAATTCCATCTAGGTTGCAACCTAGATGGAATTTCCATCAAGGTTGGTTTAAAAAACAAAAAAAAACCTAACCCTAATCCCTTCCCCCCGGCCCCC
>BQKN01066828.1:0-10759 GCA_022839385.1 Asparagus kiusianus
CGTAGATCCGACCGGATCTAGATCTCGCGGTGGTCCACGGCAAACAACCCCGGCGCAGGCAAACAACCCACGCAAGCGAGCGACCGCAAAACAGGAGCTCGCGATTTGTTCGGCAAACAAGGAAATAAAGTTGTAATCTTTTTTGTTTTCTTTGATTTCTTGTAACCGGATCTTATAAAAAGACCGGATCTTTGTAACACAAAAAGTTGTTATTTTAAGATGACAATGGAATCAACAATAAAAGAAGCAACAAATTTTCCCGCGAACAATTACGATGCCAAATAAAAACTTGTTAACAATATCCTAGCAATATGATATACACAATTGATATATACAAGGATATATAATAAATAATAGGCGATATAAACTATAAGACAAAAGGCAATATGAAAATATACACAAGAATAAGTGCGTCAATGCCAAACACAAACAAGCAATATGATCATGGAGTTCGGTAAACCCTCGATCTACGTCTCTGCTTCTCACCTCGAGGAGATTCTCCATTAATCACAAATTCACTACACAATTGGTTTTCAAAGCTCACCAAAATTTTTTACAAATCATACGTTGTTAATCACATAATACACTACTCTAAGTGTTTGTGATGCCCCTGGTTTCACACATGGCTACAGTCCAAGGTGAACCGAGAGATGTCAAACCTGCCATGTACCTACACTATGCATAAACATGTTTTACCAATCACAGTAATATCCTCTAGTGGAATCAAATATAAGTGCAGGAACAAAATAGGCAAAATAGGAAATAGAAATAACAAACATGATATAGAAAGAAGTATTTCATATATAAAAATTATGTCTCAACTGAACCACATCTAATATCTGAAATAATAAAAATATCTCAACATGAATCAACTAGAAATCATACTAAGGCACACTGCATTTACAATATGAATATAAAACTCTAATGTCTGAATAAAATCATAAAAATCTACTGTGGAGCCCCTACTAATACTCATGTGATTGCGACTATACAAGAACTCCATCATTGTGACGCCCCTAGGTTCACACAAGGCTGCAGTCCAAGGTGAAACTAAGAATGTCAAACCTGCCATGCACCACACCGTGCAATAACATGTTTTACCATCACAATTACTATCTCTCTAATAGAGTCAAATAACAGGTGTAGGTACAAAATCAAGTAAAAGATAATACAAGAGTCTACTGATGAAATAATGGAGATCAAATTAATATTTCATCATCTAACATAATGAAGTATAAGTCAATGTTTGAAATGAATAACTGGAACTTCTCAACAAGTCTCAAATACAAATGTCTGAACAAAAGGAAATAAGGCACACAGCCTTTACAACTTCTAGAATAAACTATCAAAATGTCTAAACAAAGTCTACTGTGGAGTTCAAAAGTAAAATATAACTATAATAGAATAGCTAAAGCTAGAGTACCTCGCCATCAACCTGCGACTCTCCGGGCTCCTGGCTCGTTACTTGAAAGGGGGAGGGACAACGAGCGTCAAAGCGTTATAGCGAGCAACATCATAACCAACCCCAAGGGATAGGGCTCGTTGTATACAGAAAATACAGTTATAATATATATATAATCACAAATTCTATTTAGGTAATTACAATGTGAGCATAAGTACGTCGAACAAAATAATCCAAACAAGAAAACCCTCATGTATATACCATGTAGCTCAGATTGTAAATACCTATGTATAAGAGGATTTTAGTATTTAGGAAGTTACAACACGAGCATAGGTACATCGAACGAAATAATCCAAACAAGAAAACCCTCATGTATATACCTTGTATCTTAAATTGTACATCCCTAAATACCAAACCCAAAATCTAATACAAGAAACATTAATAAAAGAAAGCAAACTCATCACAGACTTAATTACGGTGTCGTGTCACAACTCATATAAATGTCGTGTCCAGCCTATGCAAGTATAGGTGTTAAATCTCAAGGTCTAAGCTGATGTAGTGGATGTCCAACACATGGACTGCATATGTAAAGGGTCCAACACATGGACTGAAAGTGATAGGTGTCCAACACATGGACTACACATCATACTTGCCCAACACATGGACTAGATGAGTTATATGATCAGGTGCATAAACCCTAATTTCTCACGTGTCTCGGTGCGCAAACCTAAACTCGTGTCCGCATGTCATCCCACATGTAAAGAGACAGGTTATACATAAATATCTAATACCCGTCATTCGAGGCGACTCCTCGTTCATATTTAATCACGCAGCAACAATAAACAAACATAAACGATTTCAGTTAAACTGAAATAACTCAAACAGATTCAAACTAGAGAAGTATAAAAGAAGAAAACTCCTCATCAGTCGACTCATTGGTCGTCTCATCAATTGACTAATAAGTCAACCCAACAGTCGACTCATAAGTCGACCAGGCAAACACAAAACTGAAGTTTTCCCCCATCAGTCGACTCATTGGTCGACTCATCAGTCGATTCATAGGTCGACTCATGAGTCGACTCATTGGTCGACTGAGCAGAAAATCTCCAGTTTTCTGCTTTCGATGATTATCTGCAAAAACGTTAAATAAAGTTCTCTTTAATCATGACCAGCAATATGATTCAGATTCTAGCACATGTATATCAACAGAAACGAAAGATTTACATGTAATATTCTATATTAAAACCCTAAACATATTTATTCATGTTTGAAAAAGTATTGAAACCATTAAATCACAATAAAACCCTTGTTTAAACAAATTCCAGATCTGGGTTTAAATTTACAAATTCGTTCGTGAGCTTTTATAAACTGAAAACATTCGATTTTCGCATCATATACTATAAAGATCTATTTTTGTACACAAATAGTGATTTAGGCTCAATAAAACCGAAATAAAACCAAATAAAAGCATACAAACAGTGGGTGTAGGATTTGGCGAGATGTTACTCGCCTCTGATGTGCTGGAAACTCCTGAATCCGATGAGAGGATGATCCCCTTCGATAGCACCACAAAAATCCCGCTGAAAACCCTCCGAAACTCCTCCAAAATCTCCAAAACGAACTAGGGTTTGAGGGGAGAGAGGGGCTAGGGTTTCTCTGGGATTCAGATGGGTTTTTGAGTTGGTTTCGGGTAAACTAATATATATATATTACGGTTAAAACCCGAACAAAACCCAACCAAACCCGCAACTGAAAGAAAACCCAAAATCAGCCCGTCAGTCGACTCATTGGTCGACTCATCAGTCGACTCATTAGTCGACTCATGAGTCGACTCATAAGTAGACTGAGCAGACACTAATTCTAGATTTCGTGCATGTTTTGATGAACAGCCAAAACTAATGCACGAAACTCTATGAAACCACACTCATACATATCTAATGGCTTGTTATCAAGTATCTCCATGACCTCAAGTCATTTACCACAAATAGAATTATTTATCACTAATAATTCACATATACTTCTGATAAAATACGGGGTTCTACATTCTTCCCCGCTTAAAAGAATTTCGTCCTCGAAATTCAGAAAGCACATTCAAACAAATAGTATCACTCTAGATGAGCATAAAATGATATTTATATTTAACAATCCAGGATGATTATATTCTCACTCAACCCTTAATCAAATGGAACTAGTACGTCGGACGAAAAATCCAAACAAGGAACCCCCTATATATATACCATGTGTTCCAAAAGGTTAAAAATTGAGCGGAAATATCCTCATTCTAGTGTTAAATCTAAACATAATTATACAAATACTCATGCACATGAATCAATTTACTTCCTATATAAATACAGGAAGTAGCGCTACATATTATCTTTGCGCTCTCGGAAAAATCATCTTCGATGCCTACACTTAACTATCAAAAATGTAAATACTCCCACTTAACCCCTAACTAGATGGAATAAGTACATCGAGCAAAAAATCCAAACAAGGAACCCCTCATATATATACCATATGTTCCAAGTACTTAGGAGATAAGTGGTAATACCCTCATTTTAGTGCTAAGTATAAACATCGCCATAATTGAATCTATAAGCCATATATAAATCATACAAAAAGCTTTAATTTACCAGCTCAAACATGTATGGATAGTCACGACGCATGTCCTCTTCGCGCTCCCAAGAAATCTCCTCAACGCCTCTTCGGTTCCACCGAACTTTCACTAAAGGAATCACCTTGTTTCTAACCCTCTTGTCCTCTCTGGAAAGTATAGCAACTGGAATCTCAATAGTAGATAGATCCTCCTGAAGCTCAATCTCAGGTGCGTCCAATACTCTCTACTGCTCCTCATCATGCAAGTGCTTCTTGAGCATAGAAACATGAAATACATTGTGTATACTAGACATCGATGCTAGAAGATCTAGTCTGTATGACACAACTCCAATGCGCTCTAAAATCCGGAAGGGTCCAATATACCTCGGTGCAAGCTTTCCCCGCCTCCCGAATCGCTGAACGCCTTTCATAGGCGATACATTCAGCATAACTGTATCTCCAACCTGAAACTCCAAGGGTCTTCGTCTCTTATCTGCATAGCTCTTCTGCCGACTCTGGGCGGCTAAAATCCTCTCTCTGATCAATGCTACCTTCTCGGTAGTCTGTCTCACTAGCTCTGGTCCAAGCATTAAGCTATCCTCCGGCTCTGCCCAACATATCGGTGATCTACAAGGTCTCCCGTACAATGCCTCGTAAGGAGCCATACCGATCGTCGTTTGATAACAATTGTTATAAGCGAACTCTATCAGTGGAATATGCTCCTCCTAGCTGCCCTGAAAGTCAATGACACAAGTCCGCAACATGTCTTCCAACATCTGATTCACCCTCTCCGTCTGACCATCTGTCTGTGGGTGGAAAACACTACTGTAAGATAATCTGCTGCCGAACGAATCCTGGAAACTCCTCCAAAAATGCGAAGTGAACACTGAACCTCGATCCGACACGATCGTGTCTAGAACTCCATGAAGTCGAACTATCTCCCAAATAAATATCCTCGCATATGCCTCGGCGGTATAAGTAGTCCTCACTAGAATAAAATGGGCTGACTTCGTCAACCGATCCACAATCACCCAAACTGAGTCGTTCCCCTTCTTCGACTTCGGCAACCCTACAATGAAATCCATAGAAATGTCCGCCCACTTCCACTCTGGAATGGGTAAAGGCTGAAGTGTTCCTGCTGGTCTCTGATGCTCTGCCTTTACCTGCTAACAGGTAAAACACTTAGCCATATACTCTGAAATCTCTCAACGCATAGCACTCCACCAGAAGTGTCTCTTCAAGTCCTTGTACATCTTGGTAGTTCCTGGATGCACTGTATACCGAGTACGGTGCGCCTCATCAAATAACTCCCTCTTCAGCTCTGCACTGGCTGGCATAACCAATCTACCCTTCATCCGTAGACCTCCATCTGCTCTAATGGTCCAATCAGCCTTAGGCTCTTTGGAAATCTCCTCCTTACGGATTTGAATCCAAGAGTCTTCCAACTGAGCTCGGACAACTCTGATACTCCAAGATGGCTGCACTGATACAGCTCCCAAAAACGCACTGGCTCCACCAATCTCGGGTCTAAAATCAAACTAGCTAAGAGTAAGAAGATCTCTATACAATGAACACCTCAAAGCCAAAACTCGATGTCGACGCTTCCTACTCAAAGCATCTGCTACGATGTTCGCCTTCCCGGGATGATACTGAATCGCAAACTCGTAGTCCTTGATAAACTCAATCCATCTCCTCTATCTCTGGTTGAGTTCCTTCTGAGAGAAAAGATACTTCAGACTCTGATCTGTGAACAGCTCAAACTGTACCCCATACAAGTAGTGCCTCCATGACTTCAATACAAATACTACTGCTGCTAACTCCAAGTCATGAGTGGGATAGTTCTGCTCATGCACCCTCAACTGTTGTGATATATACGCTACTACTCTCTGAGCCTACATTAATACACCTCCTAAGCCTGCCAACGATGCATCTGTGTAGACGACGAATGTCCTGTCGCTACTCGGAATAGTCAAAACTGGTGCTGAAGTCAACTTAGTCTTTAAGATATTAAAGGCCTTCTGGCACTCCATACTCCAAATGAACTGTACACCCTTCTTCGTAAGGCGTGTAAGTGACGTTGAAATCTTCGATAAGTCCTGGATGAACTTCCTGTAATAGCCAGCTAAGCCCAAGAAGCTACGAATCTCTGTCACCGTCTTCGGCGGTTCCCAATCAAGCACTGCTGTAACCTTAGATGGGTCTACTGATATGCCTTCTCTACTGATGACGTGGCTGAGAAACCTGACTTCTGAAAGCCAAAACTCGCACTTGCTAAACTTGGCATATAACTGATGCTCCTGCAGAGTCCTCAAAGCTAATCGGAGATGCTGCTCATGATCTGCCTCCGATCTCGAATAAATGAGGATGTCGTCGATGAAAACAATCATGAACTGATCTAAGAAGGGACGGAAAACCCGGTTCATCAAGTCCATGAATACCACGGGTGCATTGGTCAGTCCAAATGGCATGACCATGAACTCGAAAGATCCATATCGAGTAAGAAAGGCGGTCTTGGGGATATCCATCTCCCGAACCCGCAACTGATGATAACCAGAACGAAGATTAATCTTCGAGAAGAACCGCGCTCCCTGCAGCTGGTCGAACAAGTCATCAATCCTAGGTAATGGGTACCTATTCCGGATAGTGACCTTGTTCAACTCCCTATAATCAATGCACAATCTCATACTACCATCCTTCTTCTTCACGAAGAGGACCGGTGCGCCCCATGGAGAATGACTCCGACGAATAAAATCCTGAGCTAATAACTCGTCCAACTGGGTCTGAAGCTCTCTCATCTCAGCTGGTGCCATGCGATAGGGTGCGCAGGATATCAGGGCTGTGCCTGGATGCAACTCGATACAGAACTTAACCTCTCTCACAGGAGGTAATCCAGGTATGTCCTGAAAGACATCCTGATACTCTGAGACAACTCTAGTCTCCAATAAATCAACACCCTGATCCCATCGCATCACCTCCTCGAAGTACGCCAGAAATGACTCCGCAAAACGGTTGCCCTGAGAGGTTGCCACAATCATCTCGGACCCATCGGATGCCCGCAAATTGACTATCTTCGTAAAGCAGTCAATACTAACATGGTAGGAAGACAACCAATCCATACCAAGGATGACATCGAACTCGGACATATGCTACACTATCAAATCAACCACGAACTCCGACTTATCTAGACTGATAGTACACCTCCTACAAACGCTCTCCAGAAGCGATATCTCACCTAAAGGGGTGGAAACTGATAAAGGGGTGTCTAATGGCTGAGCTACGAGCTGGAGTCTAGACATAAAATCATGCGAAATGAAGGAATACGAAACTCCCTAGAACTTGCGCTGCCGATGCGCTCTCTGATCATGCTGAGGTCCCTTCTTATGAGGACCTTGCTGTTGCTGCTGGGATCCAGAGAAAGGCCTCTTGTTCTTCCTCTTATCCCATGTCTGTCCTACCTTGGCCTTCCCTTCTCTATCCTTCTGGAACATGGCAGTCTCAATCTCCTGAGAAGTGGCGGCCTCAGCTACCTCCCGAACTGAATAGAACTTCCTCGAGACGAGGAATCGACGGAGGTTAGGGCGGAACCCTGCTAGAAACATCTGAGCCTGTCGCTCTCCTGTCTGCCACATGCCAGTGAAGTGTAGCAACTCCATAAATCTGCTCTCAAAATCTACCACTGACATATCTCCCTGAGTCAACCGGGACAACTCAAGCTCCTTCCCAGTCCGTGCTGCAGAAGAAATATACTGCCCATCAAAGAAATAGACAAAATCCTCCCATGTGAGGGTCATCTGGTGCTCTGGAGTGAAATGAAGCCGGTACCATCTCCCGGCATCTCCCTACAGACTGTAGGGTGCCAACCTCTGCTTCTGCACTGAATCCACATTAAGTATATCGAGGATGTTACTCGCATCCTCCTTCCACTTATGGGCTGCAAGAGGGTCTACTGACCCCTGGAACTCTGGTGCTCTCATCTTCTAATACCTCTTAACCATACGGAGCCAAGCCTCCTGCTCCGTGGCTCTGTCTGGGACTGCTGGTGGAATGACTGCAGGTGCGGCCTCTGGTGGTCTCTCGCTGATAGGAACTACTAGTCTCCCCTGCGGCTGATCTGTTGGTCGTGGTGGTGGTGGTGTCAATGGCGTGATATGACTCGCCACTAGCTCCTCAATTGCTGCCATCCTAGCTACGATGGGAGCCATAAGATCAATAAGGTACTAGGGAGCCTGCTGCGGCTCAGGTGGTGCCTGCTGTGGCTTGGGTAGAGCTTGCTGTGGCTCAGGTGGATCCTAGTGCGACTCTGCCTATCCAGCTCTCCGAGTACGAGGTCTACCACGTCCTGCCATATCTCTAATCATAAGAAAACAAAAGTTTATGAGTCAAAATAGACATATACATTTACATAGCATATCACAATATAATTTTCACAACAATTTAATATTCACCCAAATACTTTAAGCTTACACAAAATAGTTGTCATAAAAAAATATCCTCAAATTTTGAGATATACGCATTGTTTGGTGGAAAATTTGTAATAAAAAGAATAATGAAAGAATCGTATTTGATTTATTCTCTCTAACTGCTTAGAAAAAGAATGATTACAACTCTCTCAATCTTAATTACAATTGGATTCCGATTACAAAAGAGAAGAGAATGAACTGAATTCTCCCCTTTGTTTAAAACCGGGTTCTTCACGGTGGCGATGGAGTGCCTCCCTCGAATGCTCGCGTCGAGTTTGCTCTCCGTTGACGATCCGACGTTTTGATTCACTAGAACGATGTCTTCTCCTCACGATTTGACGTTGTGGAGAACTTGCGTGGCAAGTTTTAGAACTCTGAACGAGTTTAGAAGAACTCTGTAAAGAGTTGATTTGAACCGAAAATCGGTTAATAAGCCAAGGCCAGAAGAAAGCTCCGGTGGTCGATCTCCAGATCCGAGAATGCTCCAAAGATCCTCTCTTTGCTGCCAAGCTCCAGGGTCAATCCGAGCCAAGAAGTTCCAACCCTTGAACTGAATTGATTTTTAGTTATTTATAGAGGATTAAGGGGGTGTAACTGCCCCTTAAATCACTCCTAAGTGGGGTGTAACCGCCCTCCAATCATGGGAAACAGTTTTGGAACTGTTCACGGATTTAAGGGGTGTAATTCCCCCTAAAATCTCTCCATAATGGGGTGTAACCATCCCCATTAAGTGGAGATACGGTTTTAAAACCGCTCAGGTTCTGTTTGAGCCAGTCAAACACAAAAACGCGGGTCTGACCCTAGCGTTTTGATACTGCAACGCAGGTTCGACTCCGGCGTTTTGATGTTGCAACGCGGGTCCGACCTCAACGTTTTAATGTTGACACACGGGAAGGACCTCCGTGTTTTGGTGTTGATGCGTAGGGATGACATCTGCGTTTTGGTCTTAGAGCGCGGTGATGAGTTCCGCGTCTTGCTTCGAAGAGATTATCAACAAGTAATCTCTTTTGTCATAGCTTTTCAAAGATTATTGTCTTGTAATCTTTATCTTGGCTCTTTGAGAATATAAGAGTCGTCAGATTGTAACTCCCGATGTTGATTGTGAAGGCTGTTGATTAGAGCTTTCATCAGTTATTGTGAAGGTCGTCAGATTGTAACCTTCATTGATCTACGTGAAAGTTTTTCAATTGTAACCTTCTGGAAGTCGTCAGATTGTAACTTCCATCATCGGTGTTTTGATGGGGATTAGCTATCTATTGTGATTTTTAGACAGCCTACAGAACCCCCTCCAAAGTTTTCAAAAGTTCGCGGTTGACTGGGACGAATTTTTGAAATACTTTGGATCTCAACTCTGATCTTGGAGTTGTTGATTCCTTGTGGTAAAGGATTTGTTCTCTGCACTCGCTTCGAAGGAATCTTGGTTGAAGGAATTTGCCACGCAGGACCCGTGTGAAGGTATGCGTCATAATCCTGCTTCTGGAATACGGGGGGTGGACCCCTGTGTTTTGAACTTGAGACACGGGACTGACTTCGGCGTTTTAAATTTGGAACCCGGGTGTGACCTCGGCGTCGTGATTTTTGCAACGCGGGTCTGACATTGGCGTTTTGACTTGAGACGCGGAGGTGGCTTTCATGTATTTTTGACTAAGTCTTCGAGGCTTGTTTTTAGCTCATCTGATTCAAGTCTCGGCTCACATCCACTAAGCTGATGGGCCTGCAAACATACATAGGATTTTTGGCAACCCCTCAGCCATCAACGGATTTGATTGGCCTTTACCGACTACCGTTTGAGTCGGGCTAGCATGTGAATTTTTTTTTTGAATCCGTTTCACATGTAACGTTGTGCTAAGAGAATGAACTCTCTTAGACTTGATGCTATGATTTTAAATACATAGACTTTGTCATTTTCACGGGAAAAGACTAACCGACAACGCGTGTTAGGCGTAGGCTTATCCCTACTTAGGATTTGGGATAAAGTCCCCCATGCGTGTAAGGCATGGATTTTGGTGTTATTAATAACAACCTGCTATGATGTTGAATACGTAGGCTTTTGTACTTTTTCGGTGAAAGACTAACTGGCAACGCGTGTTAGGCGTTGACTTATCCCTACTTAGGATTCGGGATAAAATTCCTTATGCGTGTAAGGCATGGATTTTGGCGTTATTAATAACGACCCGCTACGATATTGAATACGTAGGCTTTGCTATTATTGCGGGAATAGGCTACCCGGCAGCATGTGTTAGATGCAGACTTATCTTTAATTAGGGATCGAGATAAAATCCCCCATGCATGTGAGGCATGGATT
>BQKN01066828.1:10769-45967 GCA_022839385.1 Asparagus kiusianus
TCCCCCATGCATGTGAGGCATGGATTTTGGTGCTACGATGTTGAATACGTAGGCTTTGTCACTATTTCTTCCTGTGTTATATTTTCACTTAAAACACTGAAAGAAAATTAGAAGTGCCAGAGATGTAGTATTAACTTGGCATGAATTTTCACTTAGAGTGAAATTCAGAAATTTTTTTCATTATCACTAGGATAATTCTAGAAAATCTTTAATCCGCTGGGGATTTCATAATGAAAACTTGCTATTCTTGTTGAAAAAGGATTAACAAGTTCATTGGGGGGGTTTGACTGTTAGAGGTGTGATGTTAACCTAATAGTATTTTATGGACCTATCGCTCTATTAAAAAGAGTCGATAAGTTGATTTGTGCTGTCAGAGGTATGATATTAACTTGACTGGAATTTGAGGACCTATCGCTCTATTGAGGAGAGTCGATAAGTGGATTGTGTTGTTAGAGGTGTGATGTTAACTTGACTGAAAAGATATTGCGATCGGGGTAATTTTGTGGACTTATCGCTCTATTGGGGAGAGTCGATAAGTGGATTTGTCAGAGGTGTGGGATTAACATGATAAGAATTTGTTGCGATCGGAGCAACTTTGTGGACTTATCATCCTTTTGAAGAGGATTGATAAGTGGATTTGTCAGAGGTGTGATGTTAACTTGACGAGAATTTGTTGCGATCGGAGCAACTTTGTGGACTTATCATCCTATTGAAGAGGATTGATAAGTGGATTGTCAGAGGTGTTTGATATTAACGTGACAAGATTTGTGTTGCGATTGGAGCAACTTTGTGGACTTATCATCCTATTAAAGAGGATTGATAAGTTGATTTGTCAGAGGTGTGATGTTAACTTGACGGGAGAATGTGTACTTGTGACTTGCACAAGATTTTGGGAATTAGCGTCTCGCTGGGGAAACTTGCTAAGTAAGTTTATCATCAGAAGCGATGAGTTTTGATATTTGTGATTTGAATTTGATTTTGAAGACTTAGAGTCTTGCTGGGGAAGATTACAATTTGAGTAATTTTGAGGACTTATCATCCTATGTTCAAGGATTGATAAGTTGACTGTTGTCAGAGGTATATTGTTAATGTGACAAATTAGGAGTGATGCGAATCGAATGCATACTCTGTAGGGGTGATGATCGTCAGAAGTGTAATGTTAACTTGACGATGTGAAAGATTCTTTACTCTTAATCCAATGGATTCTAAGCAACCGACCCCCAGTCTTGATGAAGACTTAACAGGGGAATAAAAAGAGGTAGACAAGGCCCATCGTCTAGTGAGGCACTATCCATGAAGTCGGAATAGAGGCACATCACCTGGTAGGCCACTATCTGATGAGTTTGACTATCAGAGGTAACTGTTAACGTGATAGTTTTGTGGACCTGCCAATCCTACTAAAGAAGATTGGTAGGGGAATTTGGAGAAAATGGACTATCAGAGGTAATCATTAACGTGATAGTTTTGGTAGACCCGCCATCCTACTTGAAGAGGATTGATGGGTAATTTGCGAGAAAAGGACTATCAGAGGTAAATATTAACGTGATAGTTTTGTAGACCTGCCATCCTATTGAAGAAGATTAGCAAGTTGATGGACTATCAGAGGTAAATGTTAACGTGATAGTTTTGGTGGACCCATCATCCTATTGAAGAAGATTGGCAAGTTGATTGACTATTAGAGGTAATCATTAACGTGATAGTTTTGTAGACCTGCCATCCTATTGAAGAAGATTGGCAAGTTGATTGACTATCAGAGGTAACTGTTAACGTGATAGTTTTGGCGGATTTCGTGGTTGACAGAGGTATTTTATTGAACGTGACAACTCAAAAAATTTATTATTCATAATCCAATGAACTACAAATAAACTAACCCCCAGTCTTGAACAAGTGAAGGGGGAAAAAGAAGTAGACATGACGCATCGCCTAGTAGAGCACTATCTAACGAGTTAGACTATCAGAGGTAACTATTAACGTGATAGTTGTTGGACCTAACATCCTACTGAAGAGGATTGGCTTCAGTGGCCATAGTATCTTCCTCTTCTGACTGAGAAGATTGGGCTTGGTCCGATTGCTCAGGTTGATCCTGCTTACTTTGTTCTTCGGCTTTAATCCTGACAATAATCTTTTAAGCATGTTCGCTTTGAGAGATTAGTTGTCTCCAGGAACGGCATTCTGCAACTCCTATTCGGGCTAGGAGGTCGGTTTGCAAGTTGTGTCGACAGGTCTCTACCAGTGTAGACTGTGTCATACCTGACGAACATCGCAGAGCCATATTTCGAAACCTCTTGACGAAGGCTTTGACGGACTCCCTCTTCTTCTACTTAGTAGCGAGAAGGGTATGGATGGAGACTTCTGTATCCTCTTCAAAGAATCTTGACAGGAATAGTCTCTCTAGATCTGCCCACTTTTGGATACATCCGGTAGGCAGTTTCCTGAACCATTCAAAGGCAACTCCCTTAAGGATGCTAATGAACAATCGAACCAGTATGGCGTCATTTGATATCACATTCCCAGTCTGTGACTTAAAATGATAGATATGTTAGTTCGGTGATCCCGTGCCGTTAAAAGTTTGTAACGTCGAGACTTCGAACTTTAGAGGATAAAGGGCTAAATCCCATTCGGCAGGATAAGGCCTAGCAATTCCCTCATCTTAGAGCTCGCTTCTGTTAGCAATGACATTAAGGCGGGCTTCCAATTCTTCCATTTTGGCAGACTGGAGATTCTACTAGTTCTCCGTCTCTCTTCCTTCATCAGAAGAATAATAAAAGAATCGTATTTGTTTTATTCTCTCTAACTGCTTAGAAAAAGAATGATTACAACTCTCTCAACCTTAATTACAATTGGATTCCGATTACAAAAGAGAAGAGAATGAACTGAATTCTCCCGTTTGTTTAAAACCGGGTTCTTCACGGTGGCGATGGAGTACCTCCCTCGAATGCTCGCGTCGAGTTTGCTCTCCGTTGACGATCCGACATTTTGATTCACTGGAACGATGTCTTCTCCTCATGATTTGATATTGTGGAGAACTTGCGTGGCAAGTTTTAGAACTCTGAACGAGTTTAGAAGAACTCTGTAAAGAGTTGATTTGAACCGAAAATTGGTTAATAAGCCAAGGCCAGAAGAAAGCTCCAGTGGTCGATCTCCAGATCCGAGAATGCTCTAAAGATCCTCTCTTTATTGCCGAGCTCCAGGGTCAATCTGAGCCAAGAAGTTCCAACCCTTGAACTGAATTGATTTTTAGTTATTTATAGAGGATTAAGGGGGTGTAACTGCCCCTTAAATCACTCCTAAGTGGGGTGTAACCGCCCTCCAATCATGGGAAACAGTTTTGGAACTGTTCACGGCTTTAAGGGGTGTATTTCCACCTAAAATATCTCCATAATGGGGTGTAACCGTCCCCATTAAGTGGAGATACGGTTTTAAAACCGTTCAGGTTCTGTTTGAACCAGTCAAACACAAAAACGCGGGTCTGACCCTAGCGTTTTGATGCTGCAATGCAGGTTCGACTCCGGCGTTTTGATGTTGCAACGCGGGTCCGACCTCAGTGTTTTAATGTTGACACACAGGGAGGATCTCCGCGTTTTGGTGTTGATGCGCAGGGATGACCTCTGCGTTTTGGTCTTAGAGCGCGGTGATGAGTTCCGCGTCTTGCTTCGAAGAGATTATCAACAAGTAATCTCTTTTGTCATAGCGTTGCAAAGATCTTTGTCTTGTAATCTTTATCTTGGCTCTTTGAGGATATGAGAGTCGTCAGATTATAACTCCCGATGTTGATTATGAAGGCTGTTGATTAGAGCTTTCATCAGTTGTTGTGAAGGCCGTCAGATTGTAACCTTCATCGATCTACGTGAAAGTTTTCCAATTGTAACCTTCGGGAAGTCGTCAGATTGTAACTTCCATCATCGGTGTTTTGGTGGGGATCAGCTATCTATTGTGATTTTTAGACAGCCTATACGCATATATCATCCTCACTCATACTAGGGAATCCTTACGGACTCTATACATGAATCCTAAGAAACTCTATCCTAGCTCCACGACTCGACACAGGATGATCTTAAGGATACTGGAACTAGAGCTCTGATACCAACTGTGACGCACCTGGGTTCACACAATGCTGCAGTCCAAGGTGAAACCAAGAATGTCAAACCTGCCATGCACCACACTGTGTAATAACATGTTTCACCATCACAATTACTATCTCTCTAGTAGAGTCAAATAACAAGTGTAGGTACAAAAGCAAGTAAAAGATAATACAAGAGTCAACTGATGAAATAATGGAGATCAAATTAATATTTCATCATCTAACATAATGACGTATAAGTCAATGTCTGAAATGAATAACTGGAACTTCTTAACAAGTCTCAAATACAAATGTCTGAACAAAACGAAATAAGGCACACAGCCTTTACAACTTCTAGAATAAACTCTCAAAATGTCTAAACAAAGTCTACTTTAGAGTTCAAAAGTAAAATATAACTATAATAGAATAGCTGAAGCTAGAGTGCCTCGCCATCAACCTGCGACTCTCCGGGCTCCTGGCTCGTTACCTGAAAGGGGAAGGGACAACGAGCGTCAAAGCGCTATAGCGAGCAACATCACAACCAACCCCAAGGGATAAGGCTCATTGTATACAGAAAATACAGTTATAATATATAAATAAAATCACAAATCCTATTTAGGTAATTACAATGTGAGCATAAGTACGTCGAGCGAAATAATCCAAACAAGGAAACCCTCATGTATATACCATGTAGCTCAGATTGTAAATACCTATGTATAAGAGGATTTTAGTATTTAGGAAGTTACAACACGAGCATAGGTACGTCGAGCGAAATAATCCAAACAAGGAAACCCTCATGTATATACCTTGTATCTCAAATTGTACATCCCTAAATACCAAACCCAAAATCTAATACAAGAAACATTAATGAAAGAAAGCAAACTCATCACAGACTTAATTACGGTGTCGTGTCATAACTCATATAAATGTCGTGTCCAGCCTATGCAAGTATAGGTGTTAACTCTCAAAGTCTAAGCTGATGTAGTGGATGTCCAACACATGGACTGCATATGTAAAGGGTCCAACACATGGACTGAAAGTGATAGGTGTCCAACACATGGACTACACATCATACTTGCCCAACACATGGACTAGATGAGTTATATGATCAGGTGCATAAACCCTAATTTCTCACGTGTCTCGGTGCGCAAACCTAAACTCGTGTCCGCATGTCATCCCACATGTAAAGAGACAGGTTATACATAAATATCTAATACCCGTCATTCGAGGCGACTCCTCGTTCATATTTAATCACGCAGCAACAATAAACAAACATAAACGATTTCAGTTAAACTGAAAATAACTCAAACATATTCAAACTAGAGAAGTACAAAAGAAGAAAACTCCTCATCAGTCGATTCATTAGTCGTCTCATCAATCGACTATTAAGTCGACCCAACAGTCGGCTCATAAGTCGACCAGGCAAACACAAAACTAAAGTTTTCCCCCATCAGTCGACTCATTGGTTGACTCATCAGTCAACTCATAGGTCGACTCATCAGTCGACTCATTGGTCGACTGAGCAGAAAATCTCCAGTTTTCTGCTTTCGATGATTATCTGTAAAAACGTTAAATAAAGTTCTCTTTAATCATGACCAGCAATATGATTCAGATTCTAGCACATGTATATCAACAAAAACGAAAGATTTACATGTAATATTCTATATTAAAACCCTAAACATATTTATTCATGTTTGAAAAAGTATTAAAACCATTAAATCACAATAAAACCCATGTTTAAACAAATTCCAGATCTAGGTTTAAATTTACAAATTCGTTTGTGAGCTTTTATAAACTGAAAACATTCGATTTTAGCATCATATACTATAAAGATCTATTTTTATACACAAATAGTGATTTAGGCTCAATAAAACCAAATAAAAGCATACAAACAGTGGGTGTATGATTTGGCGAGATGTTACTCGCCTCTGATGTGCTGCAAACTCCTGAATCCGATGAGAGGACGATCCCCTTCGACAACACCACAAAAATCCCGCTGAAAACCCTCCAAAACTCCTCCAAAATCACCAAAACGAACTAGGGTTTGAGGGGAGAGAGGGGCTAGAGTTTCTCTGGGATTCAGATGGATTTTTGGGTTGGTTTCAGGTAAACTAATATATATATATATATATATATATATATATATTATGGTTAAAACCCAAACAAAACCCAACCAAACCCACAACTGAAAGAAAACCCGAAATCAGCCCGTCAGTCGACTCATTGGTCGACTCATCAGTCGACTCATTAGTCGACTCATGAGTCGACTCCAGATTTCGTGCATGTTTTGATGAACAGCCAAAACCAATGCACGAAACTCTATGAAACCACACTCATACATATCTAATGACTTGTTATCAAGTATCTCCATGACCTCAAGTCGTTTACCACAAATAGAATTATTTATCACTAATAATTCACATATACTTCTGATAAAATACGAGGTTCTACAATCATCCTGCGGCTCTTCAGACCTCTGTACCTCCTGAAAGGAAAGAAAACAAAAAAAAGAATAACAATAAGAGCATCAGAGCGCTACAGCAAGATTACCTCCATCCGCTCCTAGGAGAAGGGTTACTAGATGGAGTGGAGGCTATATCTATTAAACATAGTCTACCTTGATCATTTTTCCTATATCTAAGTAAAATTAATATTTAGAAACCTACAAAACGAGACGTAGTACGTCGAGCAAAATAATCAAAATAAGAAAACCCTTATGTATTTACCCTTGTCTCAAATTAAAGATACCTAAATATTATTACCGAACTAGAGATAAACAATTTAAATAAAATCAATAATTAGAAATCCGCAACACGAGACTGATACGTCGAGCGAAATAATCTAAACAAGGAAACGCTCATGTATATACCATATCTTAAATTATGAATCGCTAATCATTGATTCCAACTAAGAAGTAAAGAAGGCAATAAATAAAAATAAAGACATCAATACAACGTATTTATAATATCTTTCACTATCACTAAGGAGATAGAATAAATACCAACATATAATACCGTATATTTTAAAAAATAAATATCTTGGTTATACATCTCACTGATTGATCATATCCATAACTGGCATCCACTAAAGACTTAGGCTATCAATTTGCTATCTCAGGGCAACTCTTTGCAAGATTCTAAAACTTAGCATCATCAGGTATAATGGACTACCCTGTAGGTATCCTAAATAGTGTACACTGCTCATTAATCTCATCGCGATCTCAGTGCATAACATGAATATGGGACGACCTACCATATAGGTATCCAAAAAGACGGCTCACAAGTCTCATCGTACCCTCGTACGGACGGACTGCTAGACAAAGTATCCAAACTCGACTCAATTGTCTGAACAAATAGAAAATCGACGCACTACCCCACTTGTACTAAACTGACCTTATCAACAATATCCATCTCATGCATAAACTATAAAAATCTGGTATATTGACGCACTATCTCATATAGTACTGAGCTGTGCTCATCAATGATATCCAACGAGTGTATGAACAATAAACAACTCAACACTTAACATAATCCCATCTGGGATACACATGTGTTTGCACCGACATTGTACTTATATTTAAGTGGATCTACGTGTAGAGAAGTACGGCTTGAACCCTGCGAACACATCTCAAACAGATACAAAACACATACTCAGAAACAGCCTTAGTAGTTGACTACTACGCTTAGTAGTCGACTACTCTGAGTCCATCCAGAATCTAGAAAAATTAGACCGAGAGTGAGTATTCGACTAATATGAACATTAGTCGACTACTCTACTATGAAAACGTTTCTGTGAGTCGTGCAGGGAAAGGAGTAGTCGACTACACATGTTATTAGTCGACTACTCTATATTATACAGATTTCTATTTTCTCAGGTTCTGATGTTTTTGTGATATGTAACTTGTTCAAACACGACACTTTCTTATCATGAAGCATAGTACAACATTTAAACTTTTTAATTACTTTACAGAAATTATCTTGAATATAATTCATACTCTTAGGTTAATCTAATTATGGTTTAACAACCTAATTAACCAAATTCCTCGATAAAAACATGATCTCTTAACATGATTAACATAAGCATGCTTGCAAAAAAAACTCATAGAATGGATATAATTTGATTCAAGTTCGTTCATATCTCTAGGTATCACAAACCTAGGGTTTAAGTATAATTTATTAACATGATAACTCAATTAATTGCTAAATTAGGGTTTAAGCATGATTAACAACTTAAAAACGAAATTAAGAGCAACTCTAATGATCATGATCATATTACTAACATAAACAGTAAGAAAAACATATAGATCTAACATTAGTTTAAGATTAATCATTAAAAATCTCATCTTTTTCACATCGTTTTAAGCCTAAACATGTAAAACATTAATTTAAACATCTTAAATTATTTATTAACTAAGGGTGCAGGTTTGGATGAAGATGATCTTGCCTTAATATCATGTGCAAGACTCTGAAATGAACAGTAAGCAATCCAAAAGTGTAAACAACCCGTTCTCCCTTGCCACACGTCGATGATCTCGCCCTCGTGTTAGTATTTTGCTTCACAAAGCTCACAAAACTCACAAGAAATTGATCTAGGGTTTTTGAGAGGAGAGGGTGGCTGCTAGGGTTTAGAGATATTATAAAAGAAAAGATTTTTTTGTGAAAAACACAGGTATTAATAGAGGCAAATCCGAAACAAAACCCGTTCGACCCGAACCAGGAAACCTAGTCTGACTAGGAAAACCACATTCGGTATTTTTGGCTGTAACTTTCTCATCCAACATCAGAATGAGGTGATTTAAGATTTTTTAGAAAAGCTGTTAAAGAGACCTACAACTTTTGTCTTTTGAGTTTTTCTAGATTCGAACGGAATCAGTGTGTGAAACATGTATACTCTTAGTGGGTGTTTGGTTCAATAGTGTACAAGAATAGGATTAGGAATCCCATATTTTTTATGGATTTCTAGCTAATCCATAAAAAATTTTAAGACAATTTTATGTTGTCATGGAATCCTTTTTTTATTTCTATGTTTGTTTCATAACATGTAAAAATAGAATCCAACTTTATAGAAACCCTCCAATTCATATTCTTTAGTTTGTTTTGGAATGAGAATAGGATTTGGTCTCATAATAATATAGGGTTTATGAAGAAACATAATCTAATAAAAAGAGGAAGAATAGTATAAACGCGTCAACTTTCTACCCTAAATCCACCCAAATCATTAGAATTTAGGTTTCTATAAAATTAGCATACTTTTTCAACTTTATAGATTCCGAAATCTATACATTTTTGGGGAACCAAAAAAGAATAGGATTCATAAAGAATCCTTTATTTATAATTTTGCTATTGCCAGATCCAAATCCTATTCATTTTCTATAAAAATGGTGAAACAAACAGGCCCTTAACTAGTCGTTTTTCTAGATTTCAGTCTCGTGTATATAGTGCATGATTTCACTCCTATATTCACATATATACATTGAATTGATCTCAAATCAATCCCTAGCATACTCAAACATCAATATATGTTATTTATCATCATTTAACATATTTATTACTATTATTTATCATAATATATTCAAATTTACGGGGTTTTACAGTGTTGTCCTACCCGTGTTACCTTCCTCAAGTGTTTGGAATTAGTACCTCTCCCTAGGCTTTTACAACCAAACCACTCCTATTGGAATTGACCCCTGTCTCTCCTAACCACTACTCTAAGTGTCCTTGTGTATTATAATGTGTTACAACAATAAGAGCAAATAAATGAATTTGTTCTCCAATGCAAATGAGAATGAAATGAAAGCTCACTCAATGAATACACTCTCACAACCCAACTATACTATATGTGAAATACTTAAGCTCAAGTGGTTGCGTGTGTAAACAATGAATAAAGTAAAATCAAACTCATTCAATCTAGCAAAGAATATATGAGAATCAAAATATCAAATAGCTAGAAGATGAGTTTAGAAAAACTTCTCTAAAAGACAAAGATATGTAGAGAATTGAGGTTGAAATCCTCAAAAATAATATTGTGATCCTTCTCTTTATGAACCTCTTTTCACATAAACAAACATACCAAAACTTAAAAATAATTGGTGTAAACACTCTTGAAACTTTTGTAAAAACTCCTTTCAAAAAAACAAGTCTTGAGGGCTATTTATAGCCTCTCAATAAAACTAGCCAAAACTAGCCGTTATGCAATCTCACGGTTAATCGATCGATTGATGCTTGTCAACGGTCGACTGATCGTTTGAAAAAATAGACGGCTGAAAACTGCACTGGTCGGTCAACTGGTGGTCATGTGTCGGTCAACCGAAGAGAGGTTATCAGTCGAATGATGGAACCTTGTCAGTCGACTAATGAGCTGACATTCCAGAAACTGAAAACTGTTGAAAACTTATTTTTGTAAATTCATTTAAAATAACAAAACAACTCCAAAATTATTAAAACTTGGGAAAATTTTTATATATATGAAGATGAACAAGTTTTAAAACACTTTTTAACAAATTAATAGACTTGAGGAAAGATATAAAATAGTGTCATTAAGTCTGTAATCTGAAAATGGCGATAAATAAAAAATAAATATGTGTTTGTAGTTTGAGCTTTAAATATAACACATAAAGTAAAGTCTAAACTACAAAACTATATACCCAAGCAATTTGATCTTCAATATAGCTTGATCTTGGTAGTAGTTGAAGTGATATAATATCTTGACTTGAATATGCGACGACTTCATTCCAATATCATTCAAACTCCAAGAATATCATTGTTATGCTCAAATCCAACCTGAATGCATGTTAATTGAAAACACAAATGCTAGAAACCAATCTTAGAAATTGTTTGTAAACCATCAAAACAAGATTAGACAATAGGCTCATAAACATGAGACCTAACACCTATCTACTTTAGGCTACAAAGATTAACTAATAAAACATATTGACTATTTATCTTTTATTCATTGAGTGAATCAAACTACAAAAACCTATATCTGATATATTTGATTGAATTACTTAAAATTTTTTATTTCTTATTTGAAATCTAGTTTAATTTCTCTTGATTGAGATTCTTTAATTAGGATAAAAAAATGGCCTATACAATTCCTATGAACTGAGCTATTCGAACAATACCTTGATATCGGTTGGGATTCCATCTTGCTATTATAGCTTTTATAATTTTGTATCTAATAATAATTTTTGTTATTCCAACAAGACACTAGACATTTAATATTAATTTTTCATTTAGTAGCCTTTGTTACTTTCGTGCATGATATATTGAGAATTAATATATCATAAGTAAATATTGTATCATAAGTACATATTTAAGAATCAATAATGTAGAATATATTATTTAGTAATAACTTCTTAAACCAAATACGACACCTGCAATGCATGTGTGGCATACTAGTATTAAAAAAAATGAGCCGATCGATGGGAAACAAAGCACCAATATATCTTTTCTTAATATGTTAATTTCCTGATTTTGAGTTTTGAAACAAAGCATGGATTTATGATGAGGTAGGTTTCTCTTTCTTTTTGAAGAACGAAACAAATCAGAAAAATCTTTCCCAAGAAATATATGAAAAACTAAAAAAAAAAAAGCTTTCTTTCCATTGGAATCCTATTCTTATGTTACTTCGAAATGAACCGAAAGACGACAAAAATTTCTCGGCAATCGCATGGGTAGGTAATATAATGTAATTAAAGCCATATCTGCTACTTCAATAATAGTGTGCCAATTATTCCTCTGGTCACCCTCCACCATCCACCTCCACTTTCGGCCCCGGCCCTCCTTTCCTTTCCTTTCCCAATGGCCAAACCTCCTCCTCCTCCTCCTTCCATCGACCCCGACTCCGGGTTCTGCCCCAAAACAAACACCTTCTACACCCTCCGACCTCCCGTCCCCCTCCCTCCCCCAACCCTCCCTCTCTCCATCTCCTCCTTCGCCTTCTCTCTCCTCCCCTCCCCTCTCCCCCCTCGCCCCGCCTTCATCAACGCCACCATCTCCACCTCCCTCTCCTACGCCAACTTCCTCTCCCAAATCCACTCCCTCTCCTTCTCCTTGACCAACAGCCTCAACCTCTCCAAAGGCGATGTCGCCTTCGTCCTTTCCCCTCCGACCCTCCACCTCCCCGTCCTCTACTTCTCTCTCCTCTCCCTCGGCGTCGTTGTATCGCCCGCCAACCCCTCCTCCACTCCTCATGAAATCTCCCGATTCTACGCCCTCGTCAACCCCGTCATCGTTTTCGCCACTTCCTCTCTTGCCTCCAAGCTCCCTCCCAACTTCACCGGCGCCGTAATCTTACTCGACTCCCCAAACTTTTCCTCGCTCCTCTTCCAAGAACACCCCCCCGCGGATCTAAAACTGCCGGTCATCCACCAGACCGACCCTGCGACGATCATGTTCTCATCCGGGACCACCGGCCTCGTCAAAGCCGCCGCACTGTCGCACCAGAGATACATCACGATGGCCGCCGGAATGAGGGCGGTGAGCTCTCCGTCGACGGGTGCGGTGGTGAATATGCTGACGTCGCCGACGTTTCACTCGATGGGATTCGCATATTTGGTGAAAGGGGTGGTGCTGGGAGAGACGACGGTGGTGATGGACCGGCCGGGATTCGGGGCAATGATGTCCACTGTGGAGAGGTACGGAGTGACGGTTATCACGACGGCGCCGCCAGTTGTGGCGGCGATGGGGAGGTCGGAGGAGGTTGAGAGGTTTGATTTGAAGAGCGTTAAGCAGGTAGTGTGCGGCGGTGCACCGCTGCCGGTGGTTGCTGCCGAAAGATTTAGGGCACGGCTTCCGTGGGTGCAGCTGCGGCAGGCAAGTTTTTTTTATATATTAATTAGCTATGGTTACGAATTGTTTTATGATTTCTACCTCATGCTCAGCACTTGGTTTCCTTATTTAATAGATACTAGCATGGTGCATACTCATTTTCATTCTTAAATATTGGCCATAAATGCACGTTGCGATGATAATTTACTTTTGGGTATTTGATTGTTTGTATAGGACTAGGGATGGCAAAATGGACCCAAAATCAATTGCTCACCCATACCCACCCGTCAAATGAATCATTCAAACCCACCCATTTAGTTAAATGAGTCATAAATGGGTGGGTATAGTTTCTATTAAAGATAAATGAGTTATTAATGGGCGGGTTATTACATACCCAGTTGCCCATTTAGATGGATATTGTTTAAAAACACCCTCAACGTTTTAATAATTACAAAACATATTTTTAAAAGTTAAAAATTATAAAAAACACTTAAAATGACCAACAGCCCCTTAAAATTTTAAGATTTGTAAAAAACACCCTCAAAGTTTAAAATATTATAAAAACGCTCTCAAGAGTTGAAAATTATAAAAAAAAACTATCAAAATTTTCTAACCTCACACATGACACATGAAATTTAAAAATTACCAACAGCCCCCTAAAATTTTATAATTTGCAAAAAATACCCTTAAAAGTTGTAGAAAATAAGAAAAACACCCTCAAGACTTCAAAATTACCAAACAATCTTAGAATTTTCTAAACTTGAAAATGACACATGAAATCTAAAAAAATTCGGTAGTCCCCTATAAATATCAAATTTGTAAATAACACCCTCAAACTTTTAAAAATTACAAAAAACACCCTCAAGGATATATATATATATAAACCACCCTAAATTTTCAAAAACCTATTAATTACACATAAAATCTAAAAATTACTAGCAGGCCCCTGTAAATTTATGATTTATAAAAAACACTCTTAAAATATAAATATTTGTAAATTTTTACGGGTGGATCAAGCGGTTGCTTTGGCATTCGGACACAAGAATTGCGCGAGCAATTACCTCCGAATTCAGGTACATAGATTTTTTGAAATCACGTGCAGCCCTTATTTAAAATAAAACGGATTATATTACAAATTAATCTAAGTACAAATTAAGGGATCTTAATTAGCATGACAAAATAAAGGTCAGTTTAACTAACTAATGTTAACTAAGCGCGCCTAGGCAAATCATGAATTCTTTACTGGAAGAATTAGTACAGCTGGCAAAAACAGCATGAATAAGATTAGGGGCTATTTGGTTCGTTTCCTTGATATAGGGAAATACAATTTCATGTAAAGAAATACAAGTTTTGAGTTTTTCAAACTTTTCCAAGAAATAGATTGTTTTGCTTTGGTTCGCACATAAAAAATGGTGAGAAACCAATGTATTTATTTTTCTTGTGTTTGGTTCGCATAGAAAAAAAAGGAAAACTTTTGTAAACAAAACAGAAAAGAAAAAAATCTGACGTGGCAGAGTTTTCATCAAATTCACTCGGTTAGAGAAGAAAATAGTGATATTACGATAGTTTTCTTACTTAGCGGTCAAGTATTCGGGAAGTGTCCCTCATACGTGTTGATGGAGCCTACTTTATTTATTTATTTGTTTGCTTGTTTTGTACTAAGGAGGTCGCTGCTGCTAAAAGAATTGAAGATTCGAAAGATTACTGCAAAAACTTTGACATATAGATATTTGTGTCAAGAGACAATAGTATAATTTACATTCCCTTAAGAGATTGAATTTAATTTAGTTTATGGTAACTCGGGTACATAAAATAGTCATAACTACGGAAAAAGAATTCAAGGTACTTAGTTTTAATCTGATGGGAAGAATTATGCACAAATATTATTTCACTTTGCTAGATGAACAATTTCACTTTATAATTGAGAAAGAAATGTTAAACCCCTTAAAAGTTTGCAAAAAACTCCTTGAAAGTTTACAGAAAACCCCTCAAAAATTTACAAAAAATCCCCTAAAAGTTTACAGAAAACCCACTGAAAGTTTGCAGAAAACCCCCTAAAAGTTTACAAAAAAACCCCTAAAATTTGCAGAAAACCCCCTAAAAGTTTGTAAAAACCCCTTGAAAGTTTGCAAGTAGATCCCTAAAACTTACATATATATAGAAGCATCAGAACTAAATAGGTTGTTGGGTCACCCATGAACCACCCATTTAGTAAATTGGTGGTTGAGAAGTGACCCATTTAGCAAATGCTAAATGGGTCATAAATGGTCAAGTGGTCATAAATGGATGGGCATATTTATGATCCAACCAAGACCCAATCAAAACCACCCATTTGACATCCCTATTAGGACGATAAAAAAAATTATAAAGATTGTGACGGAACGAATTTACAATATATTGTCTCAAAGAGATATTTCACGGGTCTCCGAACAAAACTGAAATTAAAAATAGTTATGTGATTATCCTGCGTGTTTATAGGGCCATCGATCTATTACCCAGCGTATTTATATCTCTTTTTGTATTTTCTTTGTATTCTTCTTAACCTTGAAAATAATGAGGGAACCCCTAGAAAGAGAGAATTTTTTGAGAGACCCCTTTGTCCGTACTCGAGGAAAGACTCTTGCTTTACTGGAGGAGAAATCCACGAGGACCTAAGAATTTCTCCTATTGGAGAACTATGCTTTCAGTCGAATAGCACGACATGAAGCTTACATACTCAACATGTTATTACATAAAATATCAGAATCAATCACCCATCCATCATATTTGGAAGTTATTTTATTTGTTCTACCTTCTACCCTATTTAAGTTTTTTTTAAATTCAACTTATTTTGATTCTTCACGCTTGCTCTTTCTTCTTATTCCTTGGTAATTTCTTATTATCTGTTTTCTAAGAAATTAATATGCATCAGTAGCATATAGTATAAAAATCCACTACAATCATAAATTTTCAAAAAATGAAAAAAAAAGTTTACAAGAACTTCACAGAACGCACAATACATTAATCTTTATATGCCTCTGCCATTTGTATGATGTACGTGTGTTACACGTGTATTCATTTTCAAGTTTAATTTGCAATAAATTTTACAAAAACCACCAAATACTTTGGAGCATTTCTCACAAAACCTCCAAGAACTTTGTTTTTCCCAAAAAACACCAAATTTTCTTGCTTAAACCAAATTTGATGAAAATGTCCCTTAGCATAAAATATCTTTTCATCCTTTTTCATATTCACGAATTTGCAAGTTTTTAATTTGCACACGACCACCCCTTTCACCAACAAAGAAATCTCACCAAAATAAATATCACCGTACCCCATTTTCACCCACCAAGCGAATCCATTCGTATAACTTTCAAGTTGCAATATAATATATGAACCAAGATTCGTAAGAGCTCACTTGATTCGTCTAATATCTAAATTTTAAAAAATTATTTGATTTTGCTCAAACGATCTTCCAAAGCTAATATAAATGGATAATTAGACAAACAGTAATAAATAATTTTATATAATTACTTGATAAAATCCCACGCTAATTCCAACACTGCCATGATAAGTTCTTGCTATAAATGAACACTTTGAAATTTTGATGTCGGTGGGAAAAGTTTGCACGACCGGTTGACTTTTCGTCACCAACACCTCCTCCGGAAGCCTAAGATTTTTCTCCACAATCCCCACCATCACCGTCTATTTTCTTCTCGATTGCAAGCTCAGTCTCCACCTATCTTACTTTTCAAAGCTGGTGGATTCACAAGAAACTCTCTTATACTGGTAGAATGCAAATAATCAAGAGTGTCATTCTTGGCATTCAAATTTTCCGGACATGTATAAAAAGAATGGCCTTTTCAGCTACTATCTACAGAATTTGGTATGAAAGGAATGTAAGAATCTTTCAGTCCAAATCCAAAGATGTTGAACAATTGATCAAAGATATTAAGATGGATATATTGATCTACAACCTAAACATTCCCATTTTGGAAGAGAATAAAGCATGGCTTCTCTCCCTGTAGTTTACAGTTGATCAGATGCATGCCAAAAATTGTTGATGTTTGAGAGGAAAGATTTTTAGAGGGGTCAGTGGATCTGCTACGAGCTTCTCCTGTGCATGGTGTGCAAACTCAACTGGTGGATTATGAAGTTTAGCGCACCAGCAAGTTTAAGGCCTGGTATATATATGACTGATCAGGGTGTGTGCATGCTGGCCTTAGCAAAAATATATCATGATGATTAGTTGGTATTTTTCTTGTAAAGCTTAGGTTCATGGGTTTTTCATTTGAGCTTTAGTTTTCAGTTTTTGATATCTCATACATATGATGAGATTCTTGATGTATACACATTTTCCCATATTTGTTGGTGAATAAATCTTTTTATTTACCAAAAAAAATAAAAATTTCTGGACATCATGCTATGTCTTTCCAGTTAAAGTATTGAAAAAATAGATGAGCCTTGTAGGAACTTTCTGTGGGGGAAAACATAGCAGGTCCTTAGGCCTCCTTTGGTGTCTTGGGATAAAGTTTGCCTTGGTAAAATCCATGGAGGATTAGGCATATTTTTAGCTACCTTATGGAACACTGCAGCAGCACTGAGAACATTATGGTTTATTCATGAGAATAAGGAAACAATGTGGATCAAATGGGTACATGGCAACTACATTAAAAATGAAGATGTGTGGCATATGGAAGGTAAAAGGGGAGATTCCTGGTTATGGAAACAACTATTAAAAGTCAGAAACAAAGAAATCTCTGCCTGTGGAGGGATTTGAAACTTGAAGAATGTGATGAGCTCCTGTAACAAAAATTCTAAAGTTCATATTTCAGGTGTATTCTGCTCTTTCAACCGTTACTGCTAAAGTATTGTGGCATGACATAGTTTGGGAGAGCTGGAATTACAACAAACATAATTTTGTGTTATGGTTAGCTATTCAAGACAAACTCCTTACTCGAGACAAACTTCATGGAAGAGGTATTATCCAGTCAAATAGCTACAGTTTGTGTGCTGGTACAAATCAGGAAAATCGAAATCATCTTCTCTTTGAGTGTTTTTTCTCACAAGAGGTATGGAATGAGGTTACTGCTTGGCTACAATTCAAGTGGAGAGCTTGTGATTGGTCTTTGCTCATGAATTGGTATTGCAACAGATTGAAGGGGAGAGGCTTCAAAAACAGAATAAAAAGAATGGCTTTATCTACTACAATCTACTGCATTTGGAAAGAGAAAAATGAGAGAATCTTCAAGCAAATGAGTAGAAGCCCTGAGGAGCTGATTAACAGCTCCTGTCCGTCTGAGTTTAAGGATTGGATGATCGCATTATAGCTTTTGTTCACCAGTCACTAGTTTTGTTTTTTCAGTTTGTTTTCCAAATGTCAAATAGATATATCAGATGAGAGAAGTGTGATGTACATAATCTTTGAAAAATGGTTTAATGAATATAATTTCTTCATTGACAAAAAAAAACAACACTCTCATGCTCTAGTTTTAGTTGCAACAATGAATTAAAAAATAGAGCAATTTAAGGCCATCATCCACATTCACCTACAAACACGTAGATACATGGAACCCAGATCACCATATCCACAAGAACAGGTGATAATGATGTTGGGTTTAATCTAATAAATCTATTTGTGGGCACATATGATTATTAATGTGTATTGCCATCTTTCAGGATAACCCACTAAAGTGATTAATTAATTTGGGTTAATGGGTATTTAAATAAGTCATGGGGTTATATGTGCAGATACCAGGTTGTAATTGTAATTTGACGAGGGGTCAAATTGTAAATGTACA
Source organism: Asparagus kiusianus (assembly GCA_022839385.1). Lineage (NCBI taxonomy): Eukaryota > Viridiplantae > Streptophyta > Magnoliopsida > Asparagales > Asparagaceae > Asparagus > Asparagus kiusianus. The sequence goes on from BQKN01066828.1 coordinate 29,378, forward strand.
ACATCTATAAATAAGGGGTTATGGTCCCTAATCTAAGGTTACATTCTCTAATTCTCTTCACCCCCATCTGGAGAGAAATTCGGCTAGAGAAAACCCTAAGGTTAGAAGATCCAAAACCCATCTCAAGTTTAATCTATGGATTCAGGTGTAAGCTTCCGCTCCTTTCTTTTGATTCTAGTAAATCTCTTTGAATTAATCATGACTTTATGGTTTAGATCTCAAGTTTTTTATTAGATCTAACAAGTGGTATCAGAGCCACCTTGATTTGTTCTAAGAGATTAAGATTAAAATTAGGGTTTCATGATCTTAATTGGTTTTCGGATTCAGTTTTGTTCACGGATGAACAATAACGGCTGTTGAAAATTTTTTCGGATGAACAGTAAAGTTTTGGAAATTTTTGGGTTTGTCTTCGATTTTTTTGGGATATGGATCAAGAAATCATCTTTTGTTTCTCTTTTTTTCGATTCTGGATCTAGATTTGAAAATAAAATCGATGAATCTTTGGATTTTTTGGGTTTGATCTTCGGTCCTCTGCTCCTCGCCGGCGAAGTTTCGCTGGCGGCCTCGCCCTCGACTCCGACGGCGGTGGCGGCATCAGAAAACCCTAGGGTTTCGACCTCTTGGGTGCTGGAGCAATGGCGGCGGTGGTTTCGGTTTGAAACCCTAAGGGTTCGTGGTGAAAATTAAGGAGGTGGTTACCTCAAACGAACTTCGCGTTCGTTCTCAGGTTGAGCCTCGCGCTCAATTTTAACGAACTTCGCGTTCGTTCACAGGTGAGCATCGCGCTCAAATCAAACGAACCTCGCGTTCGTTCTAAGGTGAGCTTCGCGCTCAGTTCTAAGGTGAGCCTCGCGCTCAGTTCTAAGGTTGAGCCTCGCGCTCAAATCAAACGAACCTTACATTCGCTCTAAGGTTGAGCCTCGCGCTCAAATCAAACGAACCTTGCGTTTGTTCTCAGGTGAGCCTCGCGCTCAATTCAGGTGAGCCTCGCGCTTAATACAAGTTGAGCCTCGCGCTCAGTTCTCAGGTGAGCCTCGCGCTCAATTCAGGTGAGCCTCGCGCTCAATACAAGTTAAGCCTCGCGCTCAGTTCTTAGGTGAGCCTCGTGCTCAATTCAAGTCGAACCTCGCGTTCATTCTCAAGTTGAACTTCGCGTTCATTATCAAAACGAATCTTGCGTTCGTTCTCAAGTTGAACATCACGTTCAAACGAACCTCGTGTTCGTTTTTAGGTGAGTCTTGTACTCAATACAGTCGAACCTCGCGTTCGAGTCAAGCGAACTTCATGTTCACTATGGTTAGGCCTCGGCTTTTCATGGGTCCACTTTGGTATACTTAATTTATTCAATTAAGTTATGGGCCCTAATTAAGCTATGAGACCCCAATTAAGTTTTTGGAAGTTTAGTGATTTAAATTAAAACCGTTTAATTTAAATCTAATTTGGTAGTTAATCAATTACTTAATTCAAATATTATGATACTAAGGTATTAAGGTTGTCTCTCACTCCAATTGTTTAATTAAAACAAGGAGTTGCCAAAGTAACCTCTCTTGTGTAGATTGATCATGAGGAATGTGAGATGGTTGTGCGTATGCGTTCGTGTAAATATTTAATTAGTCCAAAGGATGGTTAATATTTATTTAAACTGTATACGGATCTGCAATGATAAGCGTGTGACAATTATAAGGTTTACATGTGAATAATGAATCGATCCAAAGATAGTTTCATTATTTAACATGAGTTATTGTCAATGTTTGATCATTGCAACAAGGTATCACTTACAAGTTGATATTACTGTCCAAAGACTTGATATTAATGTTGTGCCAGATATCTTGGATGGGATTTATCATTATTTAAATTTTATTGATTATTAATTATGGTTATTAATGTGAGCATCTTTTGTTTTATTTCAGTTAATGCATCTGCTGCAATAATTTTTGCTAACATCAACTCAATTCCCATGCTAAATGGGACAAACTTTAAGGTTTGGAAAGAGAACATACTAATTGTTCTTGGCTGCATGGATCTTGACTATGTATTAAGAACTGAACAATCCCAACCTCTCAATACGGATAGCACTCCTGATGCAAAGAAGGAGTATGAGAAGTGGGAGCGTTCAAATCGCATGAGTCTTATGATCATTAAGCGCGGCGTTCCGGAAGCCTTCAGGGGCATAGAATCCGAAGGGATTACTAAGGCTAAAGATTTCCTTGCCGAAATTGAGAAGCGTTTTGCGAAAAAAGATAAGGTAGAAACAAGTACGCTCTTAGCTCGCTTGATTTTAATGAAGTATAAGGGCAAAGGAAATATCAGGGAGTATATTATGGAAATGTCTCATATTGCTTCAAAGCTTAAGGCACTTAAACTTGATCTTTGTGATGAGTTATTGGTGCATCTGGTTTTGTTTTCTTTTCCTACACAATTCAATCAGTTTAAGGTCAGCTATAACTGCCAAAAGGAGAAATGGACTCTAAATGAGCTCATTTCATACTGTGTGCAAGAAGAAGACATGTTGAAGCAAGATAAGACAGAAAGTACTCATTTGGCCTATGCCTCTAAGGATAAGGGCAAGAAAATGAAGAATGATAATGAAGCTGCTAAGGGTCTAGTTCAGAAGAAACAATATAAGGATAATCAGGGTTGTTTCTTCTGTAACAAACCTGGACACGTAAAGAATGATTGTACAAAATATCACGCCTGACGTGCTAATAAGGGTACGTTCCTTATTTTGGTCTGTTCTGAGGTTAATTTAGCTTCAGTACCTAGAAACGCTTGGTGATTAGACTCTGGTGCTACTACTCACATAAGTGTTTTTATGCTGGGTTGCCTGAGCTACCGAAAGCCAAGTGATGTTGAAAGACACATCTTTGTGGGCGACGAAAAATCGGTGGATGTGGAAGAAATTGGGCACTTTAGGTTGTTGTTAGGAACTGGTTCTTATTTGGATTTGAAAGATACTTTTGTAGTACCGTCTTTTAGACGAAATTTAATTTCTGTTTCTGTATTGGACAAATCAGGTTATTCTTGTTCATTTGGAAACAGTCAATTCAGTTTATCTTTTAATTCAAATGTTGTGGGAACCGGTTACTTGAGTACTTATGACAATCTATATTTGCTTGATACAATTGCTTCCTATAATAAATCCTGGCATGTGGAATCACGTGGTACTAAGCGTAAATTAAATAAGGAAAATTCGGCGACATTATGGCATAAGCGCTTATGTCATATCTCAAAAGGTAGAGTTGAGCGTCTTGTGTCTGATGGCATTTTGGATTCACTTGATTTTTCGGACTTCAACGTATGTGTTGAATGTATCAAGGGAAAACAGACCAAAGTTAAGAGATTAGGTGCCAACAGATCTTCGGATGTCTTAGAATTGATACATACGGATATTTGTGGGCCATTTCCTACGGAATCCTGGAATGGTCAACAATATTTTATATCATTCATAGACGATTACTCACGTTACGGGTACCTATATCTTATTCATGAAAAATCTGAGTCTCTGGATATGTTCAAAGCCTATAAAGCTGAAGTTGAGAATCAACTAAACAGACGAATTAAAACCGTTAGATCTGATCGTGGTGGTGAGTACTACGACAGATATGATGGTTCAGGTGAACAACATCTAGGACCATTTGCTAGATACCTAGAGGAATGCGGTATCGTCCTACAGTACACCATGCCGGGTTCACCTAGCATGAATGGTATAGCTGAAAGACGAAACATGACTCTTAAGGATATGGTAAGAAGTATGATTGCTCATTCTTCTTTACCAGAGTCACTCTGGGGAGAAGCACTTAAGACAGCAGCTTACATTCTGAATAGAGTACCAAGTAAAGCAGTTGCTAAAACACCTTATGAGCTTTGGACTGGTCGAAAACCCAGTTTAAAGCACTTACATATTTGGGGATGTCCAACTGAGGCAAGGTCTTATAGGCCAAATGAGAAGAAATTAGACTCCAAAACAGTTAGCAGCTACTTTATTAGGTACTCTGAACGCTCTAGGGGCTATAAGTTTTATGATCCCACACTAAGGAATATTTTTGAGACGAGAACAACAACATTCTTTGAGGATGTTGAGTTTGGGGGGAGAAATAAGGTTAGAGACATTAGTTTTGAGGAGGAATTGGCTTCAGATCCAATCCATACAGTTACTTTTGATAATATTCAGGTTCCTATACCTGTTATTGCTCAAGAAGTAAATCCGGAACCTCCAGATGATAATATTGTACAACTCCCTGATCCAAAAAAACAAGCTCAATAACCTCAAGAACCAGTACCATTAAGGAGATCCACGAGAGAAAGAAGAAATGCTATTCCGGATGATTATATTGTATTTCTCCAAGAACATGAGGAAAGTAATGGAATGTTGGAAGATGATCCAATCAACTTCTCTCAGGCCATGAAAAGTTCTAACTCTCAACAGTGGATTGATGCCATGAATGAAGAGTACAAGTCTATGCAAGACAATAAGGTTTGAGAACTTGTCCTATTACCAGAAGGTGCAAAACCAATTGGTTGTAAATAAATTTTTAAAACCAAGCGGGATGCAAACGGTAATGTGGAGAGGTATAAGGCACGTCTTGTGGCTAAAGGTTATACTCAAAAGGAAGACATTGATTATACAGAGACTTTCTCTCCGGTTTCATCGAAAGACTCATTCAGAACAATCATGGCACTTGTTGCTCATTATGATCTTGAGTTACATAAGATGGATGTTAAGACTATATTTCTCAATGGAGACATTGATGAGATGATTTATATGGTGCAACTAGAAAACTTTGTGTCAGGAGACCCAAAGAATATGGTCTGCAAATTAAGGAAATCCATATATGCACTCAAGCAAGCTCCTCGTCAATGGTATCATAAGTTTCAACAAATAATTATCTCGTTCGGTTTTGAGATGAACATTGTTGATGACTGTGTATATCACAAGTTCAGTGGGAGTAAGTATATTTTTCTGGTTCTGTATGTCGATGACATATTACTTGCCACTAATGATATAGGCATGTTACATGAAACCAAGATATTTCTATCAAAGAATTTTGAGATGAAAGATCTTGGGGACGCCTCTTTTATATTAGGAATCCAGATACATCGAGATCGCTCTCGGGGTATTCTTGGATTATCACAAAAAAGCTATATCGATAAGGTACTTAAAAGGTTTGGCATGCAAGACTGTAGATCAGGAGATACCCCTGTTGCTAAAGGAGACAAGTTTAGTCTCAATCAGTGCCCTAAAGGTAACCTTAAAATTCAGGAAATACAGAAGATTCCTTATGCTTCGGCTGTAGGAAGTCTAATGTATGCTCAGGTATGTACGCGTCCGGATATTGCGTACATTATTGGGATGTTAGGCAGATACTTAAGCAATCCTGCTATGGATCATTGGATAGCAGTCAAAAGGGTTATGAGGTATCTTCAGAAAACAAAAGATTACATGCTCACATACAGAAAATTAAAAAAGTTGGAGGTCATTGGGTATTCGGATTCTGATTTCGCTGGATGCCAAGATAGCAGAAAGTCTACATCAGGCTACATCTATATGTTAGCAGGAGGAGCTATATTATGAAAAAGTGTTAAACAGACCTCATAGCTTCCTCCACTATGGTAGCAAAATTTATAACTTGTTATGAGACATCCAATCAGGGAATATGGCTGCGAAATTTTGTCACGGGACTGCGCATTCTGGAAAATGTTGAAAGACCACTAATGTTATATTGTGATAATAAATCTGCAGTAATGTATTCCAATAACAACAGGAGCTCAATTAAGTCAAAATATATTGACATTAAGTTCCTGGTTGTGAAAAAAATGGTACAGAGTGGACAGATATCCATAGAGCACATTAGGACAAACTCCATGATAGATGATCCTCTTACTAAGGGATTGCCACCCAAGGTCTTTCATGAGCATACTGCTCATATGGTTGTGGTATTATTTGAGAATATTATGTTTTAGTGGGAGTTTGTAATTGTGATGCTTTATGTTTGGTTGTATTGTCTGATTAGAATAAAGTATTCAGTTAAGACACTCTGTTACATTATGTTTGGTTTTGACCTCACTAAAGTAGGACCAGTTGAAAATAGACATGTACTGATCATATAGCATGTAATTTTTATGCTGTATATCCATGATTGATCTATGTCATTTGATTGTATTGGTATATGTGACCATTGATGGGTCGAGTCACGATAAATGTGACGAAGACCGCTTTGATCCTATATTGATATAGTCAATGGACGAGATTGTTCGGAAATACCTTTTTAGTGATAGCAGTTTTTGAGCTCATAAGGTTATACACAATTTAAGGAATCATATGGTGCCCAAGTAGGAGATTGTTGGATTTAATCTAATAAATCTATTTGTGGGCACATATGATTATCAATGTGTATTGCTATCTTTCAGGATAACCCACTAAAGTGATCAATTAATTTAGGTTAATGGGTATTTAAATAAGTCATGGGGTTATATGTGCAGATACCAGGTTGTAATTATAATTTGATGAGGGGCCAAATTGCAAATGTACAACATCTATAAATAAGGGGTTATGGTCCCTAATCTAGGGTTACATTCTCTAATTCTCTTAACCCCTATCTAGAGAGAAATTCGGCTAGAGAAAACCCTAAGGTTAGAAGATCCAAAACCCATCTCAAGTTTAATCTATGGAGTCAGGTATAAGCTTCCGCTCCTTTCTTTTGATTCTAGTAAATCTCTTTGAATTAATCATGACTTTATGGTTTAGATCTCAAGTTTTTTATTAGATCTAACAAATGATCCTCTACTTCCTCATAACGAATTAAACGCCTATTATACAGAAAATCCTTTGTTATGGGGTAAGTCCACAAATTCCTTTGAGCCACATCTGCAGAGGTTTAATAATATAACTTTCCTCCAAATTATATTGTATCAGACTATTCAAGATTAGGGGTACGTATCTTCTAATAACAAATAATAATCTCTTATAATTTTAACTTCACCATTGTGCACACAAAATTTGATAATTGCACATAAAAGTTTTCTATATTGCCGCACCTTTGCATCAACCTATCTCTAACATTCAATAGTTTCCACATCTGTGAGTCCTCACTCCAAGTATGAATAACCCAAACACTTCTTCTTTTAATTAACTTTCATGAACCCATGCATTTATCCACATCAAATCCTTCATTTCATGAAATATTGTCCATAGTAATATGAGAGCATTAGCAGAATTCCATATTTAAAAAGAAAGAAAAAACCGTGAACCCCTTTCTTATTTTTACTAAAAGTCTAAAACATAGTTTATTCATTAAACGGGCAAGTAGGTATTTATTTGTGTTATATGTCGTTGTTACATAAATTTTGTTCAATTATTTGAAACATAGTGTTGTATGTTGTTTCTTATTACCAGGGTTATGGTTCAACTGAGACAGGAGCCGTATCCATGATGATTAACGAAGAGGAGTGCAGACAGTTGAGATCTGTAGGACGTCTTTCCCCAAATGTTGAGGCAATGATTGTTGATATTGTTACCGGACAACCTTTATCAGTTGGCCAACAAGGGGAACTACTGGTTCGTGGTCCTGCAATCATGATAGGTAACATTAATTTAGGGCTTTCTTTTATCCCATATACTTGGTTGAATTTTATGCAGAAAATCAAATTACAACTATTCACGATCACGCCGCTTCAACATACCGGTGTTTACTTGTACGTATCATCCTTGAGCAAACAAGGACAAGTGTAAATGAGCAAGGTAAAAACTGGAAAACTTTGAGGAAAAAATAATAAATAATGCTAGGGACACACCATTGAACCACACTCTTAACCACACCTCAAGACTCTCTATAGTGCTAGTGGGCCATGCATGATATTTTTAAAAAAATATCATGCATAACCCACTAGCACTATAGAGAGTATAGGGGTGTGGTTAAGAGTGGTTCATGGTGTGCCCCTAGTGGGACTAAAAAATAATGGAACATTTGTAGGGACTTTGTCAGAGAAAGTGACATTTTCTAGAGTGCAATATATAAAATTTTTGCTGGAATAGATGGTAGAAAATTGGACAAAAAACTAAGACAATTTTATATTTTATCTTTCTTTTGTTGAAATTTTGTGGAATTGCTGTGCCTCCTTAGAAGCGCTACTTAAAACGTTATTCGGCTACTTCGTTGTAAGGACCTCAAGCACAAATCGATTTCAGGAACAACAGAGAGAGCACTTTGTGTTAGACCCTAATACCACTAGGAAAGAACCCTAGAGAGGGGGTGAATAGGGTTTATGCTAATCTAATCCGATTTAAATACCAATTAAAACTTACTAATAAATTCCTAGCAAATATGATATATAATAAGATAACTATGCAAGGATAAGAAACTAACACACGGTGAACAAAGATATAAACAAGATAGTGGGCAATATAAACAATAAGCAATTTACAAAAGCGATATAATTATAAACATAAAAATAAGTACGCCAATGTAAACTCAAACAAGCGATATGATCACGGAGTTCGGTTCCCACGACCTACGTCTCCGCTCCTCACATCGAGGAGATCTCCACTATCATGACACACCCGGTTTGAAAGCTGAAACTTATCTACACACTCGGTTTTCTAGTTTACCAAAAACTTTATAATCTCACACTCTTGTAATCACACTTTACACCCTCTAAGTGTTGGTCTTTAGCACGTATCTCCCTCAAGTGTTAGGAATTACAACCTACCTCTAGGCATTACCATCTACCCCACTCCTTTTAGGATGACCCCGTCTCTCACCACACACTCCTCTCGGTATACAAGTGTATTAGAAAGTGTATTCTCACAATTTGGCTCTCTGCAACAAATGTTTGTTCTCTAACATGGACGAGAACACAATTAAAGCTAACTATCAATGTCACAAACTCACAACCTAATTATACAATGTGTGTAAATACAATAAGCTCAATGGTTGTGTATGTAAAGAAAGAGTAAATCAAATCAAACTAAACTCAAATAAATTTTAGCTTAATAAAATGATAATCAAACAATTATATATAAATGTAAAGCTAGATTGAGTTTAGAAACACTTCTCTAAAGATGACAAGAGAGAGAGGGAGAAGAATTGAATGCTCAAACACCAAAGAATGATCTCCATAAGCTCTTGTGAAAGTTTCTTCACAAACAAACTCTTGAAACAAACTTAAAAACACTTAAACAAACTTATAAAACTCTTTTTAAAACTCTCTTAAACATCTATGAGAAACAATGAAAGTTGATGTATTTTTATAGCCTCTTAAACCAGCCACAAACCCCCAAAAACCGAAAATATCAAAAACTAACCGTTATAGGCTGAAAAGACCAAAATACCCCAAAATCCAGCATTCTGGAAATTTGCGTATCTGACTTTGTAAAATCGATTAAAAATAGTAAATCAACTCCACAAATCATGAACTTTTATGAGATATTTATAGACATGTATATAAACATTTTAGAAAAATAATTTCTTAAATATCACTCCCCATTTGTGAGAAATAAATATTTTAAAATAGATATTCTAGATTCTAAAAACTGCTGAAACACTTGATTTTGTAAAATCAATTCAGTATAGTAAATCAACTCCAAAAATAATAAAACTTTGGAAAATGATTACAAACATGTAAAAAAATTACTTTTCCCATTTGTTAAATATAAATTATTTTGTAAACTATTTAGGAATACGAAATCGTCAATACTTGATTTTGACAAAAACAATTTCAAACAAGTTTGCAAATTCTTTTCAATGGATTAATAGACTTAGGAAAAGATATAAAATATTGTAAATAAGTCTTTAATCCATAAACACATAATTTTTCAAATAAACGTCTTTAATCCATAAATGAAATCATGTTTATTTACATGTATAGATATGAAACAAATACGTGTGTACATATAGTTATATCCATTTATTTCATATATATATGGCTAAATAAAATCGATAAATATGAAATGTATATAAACAAGTATATACGTTTCATATTTATATAAACTTGAAAGCTATAAAACCAAAACGTGTATGTGTGTATATGATTGAGCTTAAAGTACCAACACACAAAGTATAAACCTAAACTATTGTACCCAAGTAATTTGATCTTCAATATGCTTGTATTGGTTGTGGATGAAGCTTGATCTTGAATATAGCTTGATGTGCAATGGCTTCCTACCGATATTCCGCCAACCTCTATTTGATGTGATAGTTATAGCGCAATTCCATCCAACCTCTAACATATTATTTGTCTATAATAAATAGAAAAACACAAACACTAGATAAATAACATTAGTAGTAAATTATTTGTTAAAATATCCTAAAAACAAAAAGGCCAATAATCTTTCCATTTTTGATGATGACAAACAATTTACAAAAAGATATATGCATGAAAGAAAATTAATATGTAAATTAGAATAATCATACATATAACCAAAACAAGATATACTCATAATATTTCTCCCCCTTTGACAACATCAAAAAGGAAAAAGACAAAAGAATGAAGAGAGCGAAAGATCCCCTTACAAATAAGCACGGTGAGTATAAACACAATAAAAAAATAGGGATGACTCCCCCTATCAAAATGCTTTAATGAATATATGTAATGCGGATCAAGACAAATATATGTGAGCAAGCATAGATAAAACATGCTTAAGCAAAACTCACATACAAAAAATACTATGAGAACACGCATTGATATGTCATTATGAATAGGTGTCTCAAAAGACAACAAAAAATATAAATAGATTTATAAAATCAAAAGAGAGAGGAACATGAGAATCATGCAAAAAGTTTTGAAATAAAAATAAATCAACCAAATAAAATCACAAATCATGATTTAAACAAAAAAAAAGTTGTTTGATCAATAAAGAAAATTTTCTTTGTAGAACTTGATCAAACCACATATAGAATGCATTATAAAGCACAAATAGATGATTCATAAGCACAAACACATAAATATCATCATATAAGTGAATTACAATGAATTCAAAATACAAATCAAAATAAAATTTTCATAGTTCAAAAATAGATTACAAAACACACAAGAATCATGAACTATGGATTTAACAAATTAAAAATCATCTTTAAAAACATGAAAACCAAAAAAATTTAAAAACATTTGTTCTTAAAGATCAAACAAGTTTCGGTACCAAATTACTCTTGGTACCTAAGAGTCTAGGGACATGACCCCTATCACTTAAGCTCAAAGCCCTAGGGTTATGAACCCGTTTTGACGCATGTACTGCACTAGCACGGTCAAAGTAATAATCACTCAAATGACCCTTCTGATTGCAATAGGTGCAATGAAAAGGAAGCATTTGTTTATGTTAACCAAACGGCTGTGCACGGGACTCATTTGCAAAAATATGTTTATTTTGAAAATTATTTTGCAAACGAGAAACTCTCTTTAAAGCAAAACAAAATTTTGTCAAATAACCAAAACGACTATAAACATCACATTTAAACCTTTGTGGCTTAATAAAATCATTTGGCAAAGGTGAAGTCTGTTTCAAATCAAAGCAAAATTTTATCAAATGGCCAAAACGACCACATATATCACATTTAAACACACATGCATGTTTATGATGAACATTGTGAGCATGTGCATGTGTATGTGATGAAGAAACTTGATGAAATGCATAATGAGCATTGGTATTCTTATGTTTGTGTGCATCATAGCAAAATTTAGTTAAATGGCTTTTACGGACGCAAATAGAGCATTTGTAAACTTTACTATATATGTGTGCATAATGAGTGTATGATTTAGACTTAGATTTGGCACACATATTCATAAGCTTCTTATGATTATCAATGCATGAAGTTAATGTTGAATCTAAAGACAATATATGATTTTTTTAAAATTCAACTCAACATTAGGCACGACATCATTGATAATAGAAGTAGAGCATGTATGGTTATCAAATTCATTTCTAATGCATTCTACTTCTAGCATGACATCTTTATTAGTATGAGTTAAGCTAGCAATAGATGAGCTTAAATTTTTATTTTCCAAATTCAACATATTATTATTTTCTTTAAGTGTAACATTCTCTTTAGAATTGATATCAAATTTAGAACCTAGCAACTCATGATCGGATTTTAATTCTACATGCTTGCTTTTAAGATCAATAAAATCATTTTGTAATTTCTTGTAGGCATGCGCTAATCTATCATATGCACAAGCGAGTTCACTAATAGATAATTCATCATCGGAATCAGACTCGTTTACCACACTAGGGTTATCCCCTAATGGACATGTGCATGATGCTCCAATTGAACTTGAAGAGAAAGCCACCAAAGCTCGTCGGATTGCCTCCAAGTTTCCTTGATGTGCTTCTAAGAATTTATATAATGTATAAGCGCTATCAAAAGAATCAAGCTTGTTAGACATAGATGAATCAAATGCATTTAATAAAAATTCTAACACAAGCTTGTTTATAGTAAACATCTTTTTATCATGTTTACTCCACTTGTATTTCTCTAATGTGGGTACAATATAAACATAATCAATGACTTCCCATAAATTAATATTTTTAGATTGAACAAATATTTTGAATCTAAAACATCATTGAGCATAAGGGAAAACATTAAATTTAGGAGCAACACTAGGATGATAGTCTAAACAAGATATACCATTCATATCCATAATTTATAAAAATATACAAGCAAGATAAAAATACAATCAAAACCAGATTAGCACAAAAGGATAACTTGGATCTTTAACTCAAGGGGATTAAACCTTAAATCAAAGAGCACCAAGCTCAGATACCAATTGTTAGACCCTAATGCCACTAGAAAAGAACCCTAGAGAGGGGGTGAATAGAGTTTATGCTAATCTAATCCGATTTAAATACCAATTAAAACTTACTAACAAATATCCTAGCAAATATGATATGTAATAAGATAACTATGCAAGAATATGAAACTAACACAAGGGTGAACAAAGATATAAACAAGATAATGAGCAATATAAACAATGAGCAATTGACAAAAACGATATAATTATAAACATAAAAATAAGTACGCCAATGCAAACTCAAACAAACGATATGATCACGGAGTTCGGTCCCCATGACCTACGTCTCCGCTCCTCACCTTGAGCAAATCTCCACTATCACGACACACCCGGTTTGGAAGCTGAAACTTCTCTACACACTCGGTTTTCTAGTTTATCGAAAACTTTATAATCTCACACTCTTGCAATCATACTTTACACCCTCTAAGTGTTGGTCTCTAGCACGCGTCTCCCTCAAGTGTTAGGAATTACAACCTACCTCTAGGCATTACTATCTGCTCTACTCCTCTTGGGATGACCCCGTCTCTCACCACACACTCCTCTCGGTGTACACGTGTATTAGAAAGTGTATTCTCACAATTTGGCTCTCTACAACAAATGTTTGTTCTCTAATATGGATGAGAACATAATTAAGGCTCACTCTCAATGTTACAAACTAACAACCCAATTATACAATGTGTGTAAATACAATAAGCTCAATGGTTATGTGTGTAAACAAAGAGTAAATCAATTCAAACTAAACTCAAATAAATTTTAGCTTAATAAAATGATAATCAAACAATTATATATAAATGTAAAGCTAGATTGAGATTAGAAACACTTCTCTAAAGATGACAAGAGAGAGAGGGGGAAGAGTTGAATGCTCAAATACCAAAGAATGATCTTCTCAAGCTCTTGTGAAAGTTTCTTCACAAACAAACTCTTGAAACAAACTTAAAAACCCTTAAACAAACTTGTAAAATTCTTTTTAAAACTCTCTTAAACATCTATGCGAAACAATGAAAGTTTAGGGCTTTTTATAGCCTCTTAAACCAGCCACAAATCCCCAAAAACTGAAAATATCAAAAACTAGCCGTTACTAGCCGTTATAGGCTGCTGAAAAGACCAAAATACCAAAAAATCCAGCATTCTGGAAATTTGTGTATCTGACTTTGTAAAATCACTTAAAAATAGTAAATCAATTCCAAAAGTCATAAAAATTTTTGAGATATTTCTAGACATGTATATAAACATGTTAGAAAAATAATTTCTAAAATATCACTCTATATTTGTGAGAAATAAATATTTTAAAATAGATATTCTAGATTCTAAAAACTGCTGAAACACTTGATTTTGTAAAATTAATTCAGTATAGTAAATCAACTACAAAAATGATAAAAATTTGTAAAATGATTATAAACATGTAATAGAACATGTTAAAAGAATTTTTAAAATTACTTTTCACATTTGTTAAATATAAATTATTTTGTAAACTATTTAAGAATACAAAAGCATCAATACTTGATTTTGATAAAAACAATTTCAAACAAGTTTGCAAATCCTTTTGAATGGATTAATAGACTTAGGAAAAAATATAAAATATTGTAAAAAAGTATTTAATCCATAAACACATAATTTTTTTAAATAAACGTTTTTAATCCATAAATAAAATCATGTTTATTTGCATGTATAGATATGAAACAAATACGTGTATACATATAGTTATATCCATTTGTTTCATATATATATGGCTAAACAAAATCGATAAATATGAAATGTATATAAACAAGTATATACGTTTCATATTTATATAAACTTGATAGCTATAAAACCAAAATGTGTATGTGGGTATATGATTGAGCTTAAACTACTAACACACAAAGTATAAACCTAAACTATTGTACCTAAGCAATTTGATCTTCAATATGCTTGTCTTGGTTGTGGATGAAGCTTGATCTTGAATATGGCTTGATGAGCAATGGCTTCCTACCGATATTTCGCCAACCTCCATTTGATGTGATCGTTATGGCACAATTCCATCCAACCTCCAACATATTGTTTGTCTACAATAAACAGAAAAACACAAACACTAGACAAACAACATTAGTAGTAAATTAGTTTTTAAAATATCATAAAAACAAAAAGGCCAACACTTTGTTGTGCGCCAACCAGGAGCTCTTTGTGTAGGCAGATTTTGCAAATGATTATGCTAAACTCTGCTTTCCACTGTGCAAAGAACTCTATAAACTATCGAGAGAACTCTTTGAATTTGTTGATGTCTAGAATGAAGGTGTTGATGTCAACTAACTAACAGGGTGTTAGGTATGAGTTGGTAGTGGTATTAGAGTCCTTAATATTTATACGGTCTTTGAAAGCAAATTTCATCCTGCATATGAACAACACATGAGAGGGTTGGAGTTGGAATTTTTGGTGGTTACTTCGATGATCAAGTCACTCTTAAGCATGAGTGGAGAAGAAAGATAAGTGTGTGGTAAATTTTTAGCAAGAAGATTGCTTACCCTAGATAGTAGACAATAATTTCTCTTTATATCAGATCCAACGGGTAGATGAGTAATTTTGGCTGAGTTCAAGTAGGCAGCTCAGTCATCATCTACTTTACAGGTGTCGGTTGCAGAGAGGGATGAGTCACCCAGGCGTTTAATATGAGGGTGACGGAGTGTGTGTGGTGCTGACGAGGTCCAATGAGTCATAAAGACTTTCGGATCTAGAGAAATAATAACTCTGATCATACATTTAATGTGATGGTAGTTGACTGTCGACGTGGGGCCTGAGGATACACCGCCTCTTGACTCGTCTCTCTTGATAGGATCAACAAGTGATGTCTTTTGTCTCGATATTTCTAGTGGGCCGATAAGTACCGCCTTTTAGTCAGCCTCAAAGGTTGTCGATTGGGCCATGTGGAGAAAAGAGGAGTGGGGTCGACTTGAATTGTGAGTCGAGTGAGGAAGTCTTTTGACTCGGCCTTTGTTAGGGAGGGTTGAGATGTGGAAGCCGCTCGAGTCGTTCGTCCCAAAGTATGGCTGACAACGTATTTAAGGCAGGACTGTTTGGTGGAAAAATTTGCAATAAGAAGAATGAAAGAAAATAGACTTGTATTCCTTCGATCTCAATTACAATTCGATTACAAAAGAGAGGAGAATGAATTTGATTCTTCCCTTTGTTTAAAACTAGGTTATTCTTGCTAGCGATGGAGTGCCTCCTTCTATTGCTTGCGTCGAATTTGCTCTCCGTTGACGATCCGACGTTTTGATTCACGGGAACGATTTCTTCTCCTCACGATTTGACGTTGTGGAGAACTTGCGTGGTAAGTTTGAAACTCTGGACGAGTTGATTACTCTGAATTAGTTGAAAACTCTTGTAAAAGAGTTGATTTGAACCGAGAATCGGTTCTCAAGCCAAGGCCGAAGGCTTCAAGGAATACTCCAAAGGATGAATGCCGATCTCTCAATCTATGATGCTCCAAGATCTCCCCTTTTACTGCCTAGTCCCAGATCTAAAAATGCCAGTCTCAAAGATCAAGGATCAGGATCCAGCCCCAAGATCTCTTCTTTGCTGCCCAAGAAGTTCCAACAGACCAACCCCAAAGATCAAGGATCAGGATCCAGCCTAGATCTCTTCTTTGCTGCCCAAAAGAAAGATGAAAGATCCAGCCTTTAACTAAGCTGATTTCTTAGTTATTTATAGAGGATTAAGGGGTGTAACCACCTCCTTAATTCGTTCCTAAGTGGGGCTAATGAGATGTAATCGCCCCTTAAATCACTCATGAGTGGAGTTGTGATCCCCTCAGATCGTGGAAAACGGTTTTGAAAC
>BQKN01066828.1:55967-75431 GCA_022839385.1 Asparagus kiusianus
AGTTTTGGTATATATAGGTATATGTATACATACATGTTTTTGTTTCCAAGTTTATATAAATATGAAATTACATATTTCATATTTATTGTTTGGGTTTTTCAAGTTTAAATATGAAACAATTGAATATAATTGTAAAATACATTTTTGTTTCATGTTTATATGCTTATATATGATTTCATCAATATCAATTTTATTTAGTTCAATAAAATCATGTTTATTGTTTTGAAAGTTTGTAAAACAAGTATTTTTGTGAAAATATTATTTTCTTGGTTTATAGACTTAACAATAATCATATACATCTTTTACTAAGTTTACAAAATCATTTTGTAATGTTTCAAAACATGGTTAAGCTAAAATGTCAAAACTCATGTATTCACATTTTCATGTTTTGAACTATTTTGCAAAATAATGATATTTCTCATTTGGGAGGTCCTTTTTGAAAACCAATTTTTATAGCATGCTTATTATCATGTCTACAATCATCTCCCAAAGTTTCATAATTTTTAGAATTTATTTGATATTTTTAAACCCAGTTTAAAGTTGAGTTTTTCTATGCATTTCATATTTGTGCACGTTTAGTCGACTCATTAGTCGACTCATAAGACGACTCATGAAGTGCAGCACAGTTATGATTTTTCTTTTGCTGAGCCAACTCATATAAGCCGACTCATTAGTCGACTCATGAGTCGACTTATGAAAGAGCCGTTGCACAGTAACGGCTAGTTTCCAGCAGCGTTTTCTGGGGGCTTTTTTATCTTTTCAGTTGGGTTTTGGCTGAGATTTTGGGTGGCTATATATACCCCCTTGCTCTCATCCTTCATCTCTAACTAAGAAAATGTTTTAATCAAGTTTAACAATGATTTAAGTTTTGTTTAAGTGTGTTTAAAAGCTTTTAAGCATTTTCGAGTATGAGTTTGTGAATTCAATCCCACAAGAGCTTGAGGAGTTGGAGTTTGAGCAATCAACTATTCTTCCTTCATCTCTTGTCATCTATTGAGAAGTTTTCTAAACTCTTTTCTAGCTTTATATTTATTTGTTTGATTATCATCTTATTAAAGCTAGTTTTATATTGAGTTTAGGTTTGATTAATCTCATTGTTACACACACCCACTTGAGCTTATTGTGTTTGCATTCATAATATATTTGGAGTTGTGAGAGATAGTAATATTGAGTTGAGCCTAATTGAGTTCTCACCTTGTTTAGAGAACAATCATTTGTTGTGCTTAATTTGTGAAGTTCACTTTGTAATACACTTGTACACCAAGAGGAGTGTGTGGTGATGATAGAGTCGATACCGAGAGGAGAGGCGTCAGTGGCCTAGTGAGAGGTGATAATTCCGAGCACTTGAGGGAGTCGATACGTGAAGACCAACACTTGATGTTGTAGCTTGTGTATATACTTTGTGAGGATTTGTGAGAGTTGTCGGAGTGTCTTGATAACCGAGTGTGTAGAGTTTTCGGTTAGCTAGAAAACCGAGTGTATAGAGAAGTTCTGGCTTTCAAACTGGGTTGTGTAGTGGATTCTCCTCGGGAGTGGGGAGCGGAGACGTAGGACGGAAGGTCCGAACTCCGTGATCATTCCCTTGTGTTTGAGTTTGGCATTGACGCATTTATTCTTGCATATTGTTATATCACCATTGTTACATGTTAATTTTGTTTATCCTTATTTATATTATATATCCTTGCACATATCTTGTAGCATATCATACTTGCTAGGATATATTTGTTAGTAAGTTTTAATTGGCATTTAAATCGGATTAGATTAACATAAACCCTATTCAGCCCCCTCTAGGGTTCTTTTATAGCGACCTTAGGGTCTAATAACATTAACTATTAGGACGACATGAAAAGTTTGTTCCTCAACAATTTCTTCGACGATGACACTGAAGTGTCGATCAAAGATCTTCTGGAGGAGAAGTAGAAGGACTATGAGTCAGTTGATAGTTTTGTCAAACGCTTCTGCAATAAGGCAATAAACTACAGGGATCCTGTTATAAAGGAGTTCATCTTGCAGACATACCATCCAAAACTTGGGGGTCATACCATCCAAAACTTGGAAAGAGTTAAAACTATACGGTAAACAAGCCAAATGCTTTCTTAAAAGGAAGAAAGCCGAAAGAGGCCAACCGACGGCTAAAGCACCTGCAACTGCTATCAAAATTCATCAACAGCAACCTTGGAGGCAACAAGGGACTCTTAATCTAAAGTTCTAGGAGAAGTATTCTTTCGAAGATGATGAAGTTTCATCCATCTTCAAGTACCTCCTCACTAACAACAAAATTAAGCTACCACTGATTACAAATCAGGAGGAAGCAAATAAGATTTCGAATCCGAAGTATGGTGCATATCACAGGAGGGTTCATCACTCTACCAAGGCTTGTATTACTCTAAATTATAGCATTTAAGCCTTGGTTGATGCCGATATCATGACGACAAAATAAGCCAAGTGAGAACAAAATCCTCCAATAGGTATATGAGGTTAACTGCTCCCATTCTCCAACGGGTATACGAGTATAAACTATTTTCCCAACCTCCAACAGGTATATAAGGATAAACTACTTTCTTTATTTCTAACGTGAAGTTCTTAGAGAATAGTACACATAATATTCTTAAGGATAACGTAAAATCGAAGGATTGTTCAAGTCTACAACCAACACGTGTTACCGGGTAGTCTATTCCCGTAACAATGGTAAAACCTATGTATCTAATATCATAGCATTAAGTCTAAGAGAGTTAACTCTTTTAGCATAACATTACATACGGAACAGACTTAGATAATCTGCATGCTAGCCCGACTCAAACGGTAGTCGGTAAAGGCTTATCAAATCTGTTGATGACTGCGAGTTTGCTAAAAATCCTATAAATACGATAGTCACTAACGCACTAGCTTCATCAGTTGGTCTCGTAACTTAAGCACCCGGGACAACATCAATTCTAGCCGAAGCCTCCATTAGGAACCTTTAAATTATTCTTAATGGTAGCCGTATCACCTCCAATAACTGGTCCTACAACCAAAACTCCCCTATGATTAAGCAAATAACTAGTGGGATGTAAGGGTAAGATTCGTACCTACAGATGAACCAGCATCAACGGTTGGTCCTGTAACCTCTACACTTGGGCCTACAACGCATTACAACGTTGGTCGAGCTTAAACTGTGTAGACTCTAGTAAACGTACGAGTATAAACTGTATTAACGTCGGATAACATACTACAATGAAGGTCAATGCCGATCAACGTAGCGATAGATTCGCCGAAATAAGGCTCAGAAAAATTCCAAGTCAAAGGATATTCCTCGGGAGTTTAATTATGATTGAGATATGAATTCTCGATGAAGATGATCAGTTCAACGTTGATCCAATGACACGAGATAATTTAGAAACTAACACTCTAGTTCTAATTCAAGATTTTGACAATGGTCAGACGATAAACGCATCAACGGAAGAATTTTAGCTTTTCGACAAAATACTAAATAGACTGAAAGACGAAGAAGTCTAAGAATTGAAGGCTGAGCCTATCATATCCAAAGTATTCCAGGCTCCTCTATAAAAGAATGAGCCTGAAATAATTTGGAGGGGGTATTTGTAGGCGTCAAAATTATCTATAGGTTCTCGCACGTAGTTCGAAACGGAGAGAATGCGATGAACGCTATTATTCGAGTTAGAGAAAATTATCCAAGTCAAAGAGGATCATCCGATGCTATAAAAAGAAGCGAAGGAATGTATGTGAAACGTCAAAGTATGTGAAACGACGAAGCAAATTCAATCAGGAGGACTCGAGAGTGACCCGCACGAAGAAGTAAAATTTTGACCATGATGAGATTTGAATCCGAAAAATCTCAAAAGATAAAAAGTTGAAGCTCTCTTGGTCATCTTTTCAACGCATATTGAATCACTTCAATCCTATGTCGGACGAGAGAATTAAAGCCAACATATCGAAGATAGTATAAACTATCTCGAGGAATCCGAGTCACCTCAAAGTGACTCAAAAATTCCGAGTCACTTCGAAGTGACTCGCACCCAGGTTAGCTCCCGACGTGTTAACTGATAAGATTGATTTCTAGAACTCCTTGGGATCATTCATAAACATGTGGGGTTATCCTTAAACGTGTGGAAGCTGTTACACAATCGAAAACACACCTAAACGGATAATAACGGTTGTTCTTCGATCCTATCCACAAACACGGTAATTAGAATTTATAAATACATTAGCATAGGCAAAGATTCTAAGCAAGCAGCGGGTGATAAACATCCTTTGCGTGTGTTTGAAGAGAGTTGTAATTCTTGTTTTATTTGTGTAAGTGAGTAGTCTTATATTTCGAATTCATTGTAACCGATAAACATGTAATGGATTCGACAAATAAACCAACTTTCGACTCAAACAGTAATAGAAAATAAATCTAACAGTTTCCATATGCTTTCATCTCCAGTCTTGGTCGAATCATACAAGTTATGTAAAAATAAATAAGCCAATGTCAAAGGATATGAATTATGTCAAAAAAGGAAATGAGGACTTGACCAAACCATGAGAATTATGAGAAAATAATATAATGGAATCAAGGTAAAACCATGAAAGTCCTTTCCAAAGACAAAATGGATTGTTAGAAATATCATGTTTCGATGTATAATCCAATAATCCCCTCAAAGGGTGAAGTTTCAAAGTAAAATTTAAATAGTGACACTGGACGAGAAAACGAATATTTGGGAAACATACATTTTATGCAACTAGCAAAAAAACCCTGCGTTACACGGGGAAAATAAAGAATGCATACTTACTACACCATGACAATTAAAATGTCCTGGAGAAATCTAGTAACAACACACACAGTAACCTTCTTGATCTCAAATTCACAAAATTCACCACCACAATTTGAGAACTCGAAGTAGATGTTCCTATATTAGCACCACCACAAGCATCCGATATCTAGAGTAGCGAGTCGCCGACATTGCCTAGGAAGCAACTGAGAGAAGAACAATTGAAATCATAAGATTAGCCAAGAATTCAGATGAAAGCTTAAATCTAATCCCAAGAGGAGACTTGCTGCTGTAGAGCGTGAGAGCAAAGAGAGAAAGAAAACAAAGTGAAAATGGAAAAGAAATATAAGTAAAAATCGCTCCTTTTAGGGGTTGTTTGGTTCGTTTCCCATGTATTGGGAAATACAATTCTATGTAAAGAAACCCAAGTTTTAGGTTTTCTAAACTTTTTCAAGAAATATATTATTTGCGTTTGTTTCACACATATAACATGATGAAAAACCAATGTATACATTTTTCTTGTGTTTGGTTGGCATCAAAAAATGGGGGGGGGGACTTTTAGTGATTAGACATTTCCCATTTTTCTTGTATTTGGTTGATATTAAAGCGTGTAGGGAAAGTGTATATGGTAACCATGATAAGTTTACCACTCAGTAAAGACAAATTTGTTTGTGATCGTTAATGGAGGTAATCTTACCAAAAATAAAAGTTCAAATATAACATGAAAAACCAGTAAATAGCCGAATTCGTCATAAATATCTAATTGACATAAGAAATTAGATGAAACATGTAATAACGTGATTATTTTAATGGTTATGAATTACGTACCTGATTTGACATGAAAAATACCTGTTTGACAAGAAAAAATCCCACGAAACATATAATAACATGATTATTTTAACTGTTATGAACTACGCACCTAATTTGACATAAAAAATATCTATTTGACAGGAAAAGATCACATGAATCCTGTAATAACATGATTATTCACAAATTTATGAAATACGCACGTGAATTTGCGAAACTTTCTTATGAGACCTGTAAAACCCTATAATCATCTTGATTAGTCATAAATGTTTATATGACATAGAAAATCACATCAAACTTGAGTAGTCATAAATATTTGTTGATATCACGTAAAATATATCAGCCACATGTTTATGAATTCTATGGCTGAGAGCTCAAAACTTAGTCAATATCATCATTGTTAGCCATCCAATGCAATATCAATAAATATTACAAGTTGCTAATCTCAGAATATAAAGTAAAAAAAGGGTTATACCGCGTTCATTAATAATCAGAATTATCAAAAGATAGTTCAGTACAAAACAAGGACACGAACTGTGTCCATATGTTGCTAATCTCAGAATATTTGACAATCATCATAGCTTAAAAGTAAAAAAGTCACCAACTAAAACTCATGACATAATAATATTTTCATTAATAACCCACAACAATAGCCATTCAATACAATGTAGATAGATTGTAGGTTGCTTACATACAACTTTTTTAGTTGTCATGTATATGGTGACTTGTAAAGTTCTTACAAACACAAGTTCAATGTAAAATTATTATTCTACAATCATCACATAATGTCGGTAAATATGCACATGAAACCATAGGTTTATAGTTGAAGCACAACTAAAATCAAAGTCATACAAATAATTACAAGTTTGTACAAGTTTGTTGAGAAGTTGAGAGAATGGCAAACAAAACTTCTCAACTTTAGCAAGAAAAAAACATTGGGACATGTAACAACTATCATATGATAAATCAAATGAATGACAATAACTAATAACATAAATTTTAAACCTAGTGACTTGCGTATAAAATTCTGGATTCCTCATCCCATTCTTTGAAAGTTACCATACATGGGTTATTTTGAATATTGTTTCGGTTGCTACATGGAATACTTAAAAATGAGGAACTTTAGGTGTAAAATGCAGTTAATTGGAACATAATTCAAGCTTGGTAATGAGATAAATATTGTAATTCATGTATGGTACAATTAATTAATATGAGAAATTCACAAAAATAGAAAGAAGATATCCAAGAGTGCAAAGATAATTATACCTGCTAGATCACAATTAGGAAGAGATACAGAAGGAACTCCACTGAGAAATTTTCGGTTGCTAACGTAGGTCGATGTGCTACCTGCAAAATTCAAGAGATTTTACAAAATTAAAGCAATGATGAACTTCAGATGCAAATATGCAATGAATTGGAAATAGCTTCAAGCTTGATCAGAAAATGTAGAAAATGAAATGCATAATTATTACTGGTTGGCTAGGATAATAAGCCAATGTGTTGCCTTTCAAAAATTGTATTATTTTAGAAACAAAGAATAAACACAAAAAATAGGAATAATGAATTACAATTGAGAAAATAACCAGACCTATTTGCTCACCATTAGGTACAGGTACAGAAGGAACTCCATTGGGCAAATCTTGGTTGCTAACATTTGTTGTTAATTCACTACGTGATGGATGGAATGAGAAGGAATAATAAAAATTAGCACCATGAACCATGTACATTAACAAGGTGATCACGTATAAACCTGTGATATATGAAAAAGAGAAGTTCATTAAGTCCAAACTGAAGATACTGGCTATAACCAAACTTGGGTACTTGTGGCTTAGCATGTATAAAACTGTAATTCAATCAATAATAAAATCATGGATTAAAATAGCGGTTGATAGTTAAGGTAACGGAACAGCACACATTTCAACCCATTCAAAAATAATTCAGCAAGATAAGCTACTCATAAATCTTGTCATTTACATGTTCAGAGATTATTTCAGACTGCAAATACAGGAAGGACAGTCAATAACAAGACATGTTACAGATAAATGGAGGATATTCATGAAAAATGAAAACACCATGTCTACAGTGAATTATTGATTAAGTGCAACTTTGACCAGAAGAAAATAAACAAAAGCAGAAATAAAACATTATAATTGACATCATAACTGTCTAGCACTATATAATCCTTGGAAGATGGTATTATTGTAAAAGATCATATCTCAAAACGTTATGCTAGATGCAAAATAAAACTATTATAAATGATTAATTGGATTTGTATAGAAATTAACAACTTTTACACACAGAAATGAGGAGTTTTACATTCTTTATTCAAATTTTAAAAGTAACTGGATCTTTGTGTAAAAAAACACAGCTCCCAATTATTCCTCTGCGTGTTCATCTTCTTCCTCTCCTCACATTGCAACCCATCAAAGAACCCATTATTAGTTCTTGATTTACCATTGAAAAATCAATCAAGAAAAAATTACAGGTCATAGATCTATATGGTGGAAACATGCAACCAGACTTTGAAATCATCAAATATCACACCAAATTCAAGTTAATTGAAAGGGAAAAATAAAAAAGTGAAAGAAAATTGAAAGGAAACTTGAAATAATAGAAAAATGTGAAATTTTTTTACCTTGAGCAGATGTATTCTCAAGCAAACCATGGATGCGGTGATTCTTCTCCGACTTGAAGCTAGCAACGGCGGGGGGAGGAGAAGAGGTCGAGGAGGTGGGAGACTACGTCGAGGGGGTCGTCGAGGTCGGGGAGGGCGAGGGCCGGAGGGGGTGGCGGGGTCCACGGCTAGGGAGGCTAGGGTTTGGGGGGTGAAGGTGAGGGAGAGGAGGTGGTCGACGAGGTGACGGCAGAGGTCGGAGGCGACGAAGGAGGGGGAGTTGCCGACTAATGTAGGGGATGCATCGGGAGGAGGAAGAGGCTGGCTTGGCCTTCTGTTTTTATCCAGAAGCCCAAGACTCAAGTACGAATCAATAAATCCCAACCACTCCCTCTTACTGCCCCTCACCTAGCCCTGTTCCCCATCCCGTCAGAGAGAAAAAAACAACCAAAGGGCAAAAGAGGTATCAACAGTGAATGATGAAAATTGGCCTGGACCCCCTAAAATACCCTCAGGTTCAAAACAAAATTCAGATGTTTAAATTGAAAATAAATTGAAAAATGAAGGTCAAATCCGGAATAAAAACGAAAAAGCCATCCACCTTTTAGACAATGTATTTTATTGGTATTTGGGTGCCGATGGCTTTGAACATGAAATTATCGCATCTTTTTCATCTCGAGCCTTCTAATTAAGCATATTTAAGACGAGCTGGGCTCTTTTACCGAGGACCAACAAAACACACATGGAGCGTCTTCCAGTAAAACTATCCCATCAATAGTGGAGTGGAGAGTTAATCATCTCTCTTCTTAATTAAACTATGTTTAGAAACTCGATTCTTTTCGACAAATCCTTTTTACCCTGTATTGGTGTTACACTGCAATAGTTCAAGTAATAATTATTAGCTTCTAAAATATTTTGTGGAACAAGGTCCTGTTCGTCCACCCTAATTATTTTCTTGTGCTCATTACTAATACTGTTTTTCAGGCTATGTTGGTGACGAAGAGGCAAATGCTTCTGCATTCCAATCGGAAGGCTGGTTGAAGACCGGTGACCTCTGCTATTTCCATGACAATGGGTTCCTTTACATTGTAGACAGACTAAAGGATTTAATAAAATACAAGGCATATCAGGTATCATATAATCTCATAGCGTCCGTAATTCTGCAGGATTTGTGACGAGTGCAGCCTTTGAATCTTTGTTTAAGTGAGTTCATAATGTTGCAGGTTTCTCCCATGGAATTGGAGCAGGTTCTTCAATCTTTGCCTGATATTGCTGATGTAGCTGTTACCGCGTATGTGTCAACTCAATCCATAGTGATTTTTAATTTATTTTGATACGTACACTAATGCGTCAGCTCATATATATTGATGTTTCATATTTTCCTAGTTATTCACCTTACTCTTTGTGTTTGATGTGGTCAAGGCCGCATTGTTACGTTTGCTACAGAAAGGTCAATTGTAGATGGATTTGGATCCTCTCTACTACCAAAAAGTAGTGGAGGGACCATAATTTTTTGTCATAACCATTGATTATCTAGTGTGTAATTGTGGTTTATTCTAAATTTAGCACTCACCACACTTACCATCAATTGTACCCATTAGTAATCTGCACCTCAAAGAAAAATCATAGCCATCCACCTTATGGTCAATGATCAATGTGACGAATTACCGGTTCACTCGCTACTTTTTTGATTGTAGAGAGGATCCCAGACTATTGTAGATATACCACATATTGGCAACATCAACTTAGCCAACTTATCATCTCTCATCTTCAATATCAGTGTATTTAATCAGATATCTTCAATATCAGTGTATTTAATCAGATATATCAAGTGTGAGGGACATGATATTTCAAGTAGAGTTAATTGCATATTAATCTTATGTACTTTCTCTTTCTTAGTAATAACCCCTGTTTATGTTTTTTGAAATGAAGGAAAAAAGATCGTTCCTTGAAATTGGATTAACTATTAATTGCAAGGAAACTAATTTACTTCCTAAATGATGGCAAAAAGCCAATGGCTATCACCCTATGCAACTACTGTATCTTTAAAAACTAAAATTCAATAGGAAAGTTGAGAATTCGAAACTATTACGAGTGTAAAGTATAAAGGTTGTTTTGCAATTAGCCCAAAAAACTAAGAAAGTAGTATAGGGCTAGCAGACTTTGTTTGAATTCTTCATTTTTAGGAGTTATTGTTTTCTTCCTTGTTATCAGTAATTTGTGTGTGCTATTACCATGACGTTAACCTATTATTAAGTTTTTTTGGGTTTAAAAATGCCATAACTTATTTCGTACAACTTTAAAAATGCCAGGTATCCTGATGAAGAAGCTGGACAAATACCAATGGCATTAGTGGTGAGAAAACCTGGAAAAAACCTTGAAGAAGCCCAAGTTATTGATTATGTCGCAAAGCGGGTGAGAGTTTAACCATATTTTCCCTTGGAATAGAGCTTAATGAAAGGCTTTTTCGAGCAGTGCTCATGCTCGACTGTGGATTAATTAGTCATTGCCTTCTCTAATGTAGGTTGCGCCTTACAAAAAAATCCGTAAGGTCGCCTTTGTCAACTCTATTCCAAAGTCGCCAGCAGGAAAAATTTTGAGGAGAGAGTTGGCAACTTATGCTCGATCTGCGATTATCTCTAGGTTGTGAATGTGTAAATGGAAATGCAGAATCATTCTTCCTTGTTGTATCAAAGTTATGTTGACTGGACTATGAAGACTACGTGTATTAAGCTTGTGTCAGAAATTCTACAGAAGTGGAGGGAACTAATAATGCGAATGACAGATGACTACTCAAATAAGACGGGCATTTTTTTTTTTTGTTGGTATAAACAAGCGAGAAGACCTATTCAACTTATAATTACCAAAAAAATATTACAAAAAAAAAAAAAAAAAACAATTCCTGGAGATTGACATAACCTGAACTATGTTATATCCAAACCCCTTGCACAAATGTGAATGAAGAGTGGGCATGGTGGTTACTCATCGCTATGTTAGATCAAAAGGGTTTGCTTACCTATGTGATGTGCCCAAACTAGCACACTAGGAAGATATCCTAGTCAGACACAGCTGAGGGGCCAAGCTCGTAGATCAAATATAAAACTAGGCTAAATAGCACTTAAGTACCTTATAGTTTTACTTCCTTAGCACTTGTATACCTTGAGATGTTTAAAATTGGCACATTAATACCCTCTATTTTGCAAAGGTAAAAGTTTTTATCTGAAAATTCCCAAATAATGTCCATATGATAATTTCATAACTTTCTGCCTATTAAGTGTCCTGAATACATTATTAAATCTTTTTAAATTCTATTTTTCAAAATAGAATTAGGATACATTTAAATTAGAATTTGGATAGGTTTAATCGTATGTTAATAGAAATTATTGGTTAAAAAACTCTAAAAATAATATATGAATGTGATATGGGCACTTTCAGATGAAAATTTTCACATTTACATAACAAAGGGTATAAACATGCTATGTTTGAGCAATTTAGGTATATAAATGCTACAAAATATAGCTGAGAATATGTATAATTAGTAAAGGACTGAAATTATGAAGTAAGTAAGTGCTGTTTAGACATAAAAGTATCCTCAAAATGATCTATATTCTTAATAGCACAAAACATAAACACAAAAACTTAGGAAAATTCTCTAGAAATTCTCCCCCATAATCACAATGCTAGACCGAGTGAGGATGAGTGCTGACTTCTGAGGAGTACCTTGGTACCACCCAATAACAAGATTGGATGGGCGAACAACATAACACTGACATATCGGTTTGGTCTAATCGGTTCCACTCCCGCATGCACACGATCAAACTATATATTGAATCTCCCAGATCAAGATGCAGGAAGAGCCCTCATCCTAACGAGTAAACAACCACCAAGATAATCACAAACCAATCAATCAAGCATAGAGTAACCATCGAATACTCAAAGCAGCCCTCTGGGCTATGGCCAAGCTTATGACCTACAGCATGCACCCCGAGCATGGTTCGAGGCTACTAGAGTCAAGCTACCAAGGGGAGGCTACTGGAGTCGGGCTACCAAGGGCGTGACCAAACTTGGGAAGCCTTGTGTCACACCTTGGATGGAAACACTTTTGAAATTTACGTCAAAACCCCTAAAATAGTAGAAACGCGGTATAGAGAAAATACACCAATATTTAACGAGGTTTGGCAAACTTGCCTACGTCCTCAGGAGCCACACAATTAATATTAATCAATAAGAAATTACAATATCAAGAGCAGATCTCAAACTTGAGATCTTTTAATAAATGCTAAATATCATTGTAGCTACAGTAATATTATCCCCTCCTTAAATACAAATTCCTTCTCTCTTAAATTCTCCCTTTTATTTAACTCACTTCCTCAAAATCTCATGAGTAGAGAGAGAGAGAGCGACAGAGGAGAGAGGGAGAGCCGCCGCCGAAAAATGCCAACCTCGCCTGTGAAGCTCGCTAGTAGCGCTCGAGCTCGAGCTTGCCTGCAGCGGTTAAGCTCAAGCTCGCCTCTAGCGATTCGACCTCGCCTGTAGAGCCTCGACCTCGGCTGCAACTCGTCGTCAACTTTGCCTGCAGCTCGTCGTCAACTTCGCCTGCAGCTCGCGTGGACCTCACCAACAGATCTTCGAGCTCGCGTTCGGATATTGCCCTCGCTCGTGCCACGCTCGAGCTCGTCTTAGGAGCTCGCCTGAAGCTCCTCGCCTACGGAAGTTTGGATCCACACCCATATCTAACAATCTCCCACTAGGAGGCTAAACCATTGTCAACAGGCTATCTCAACAAACACCTTCTCCTGTGTGGCTTCGCCCTCATCACTTATGCATGAAGGCCAACTGAAGTTGCGCACAACTTCAGTTTCTGAATGGTCAACGCCTTTGTTAACATATCTGCTGGATTCTTACTTTTTGAAATCTTCTCCAGTTTTAACACATCATCTTCCAACAGGGATCTGATGAAGTGGTACCGAAGCCCAATATGCTTCGTTCTAGAATGAAATGTGAAATTCTTAGCCAAGTGAATCGCACTTTGTCTATCGCTATGCAAGACATTCCTCTCCTGTTTAAATCTCAACTCAGGTAACAAACCCTGAAGCCATAACATCTCTTTACTGGCTTCAGTCACTGCTATATACTCAGCTTCTATAGTGGATAGAGTAATAATTTTCTGTATCTGTGACATCCAACTAATAGTTGTAGTTCCGACAATGAATACATAGCCGGTGGTGCTTCTTTGATGGTCGACTTTATCTCTAAAGTCTGCATCTACGTACCCTTGCACTTCCACCTCTCCCTTACCAAAGTGAAAATACTTATGTGTGGTGCCTCGTAGATATCTCAGAATCCACTTGACCACTTCCCAATGAGTTTTTGGATTCGACATAAACCAGCTGACAACTCCCACTACATGGCTAATGTCTGGTCTCGTACAGACCATTGAGTACATAAAACTTCCGATAGCTGAGGCGTAAGGGACCTTAGCTATGCTCTCTTTCTCTTCTTCTGACTGAGGAGACTGATCCTTCGATAGGCGAAAATGACTGGCCAAGGGTGTGCTCACTAGCTTGGCATTGCACATGTTGAATCTCTGCAAAACACCGTTGATGTACTTCGTTTGAGATACCTGTAAGACCTCTCTTCTTATCTCTAGTGATTTTCATTCCAATGATCTTCTTAGCTGGACCCAAGTCCTTCATGTCAAACTCCTTTGATAGCTACTACTTCAAACTCCTGATATCCTTTATATTTGCACCTGCAACCAATATATCATCAACATACAGTAGTAAGATGATATAACTAGACTGATATCTTTTGAAGTAGCAACAGTGGTCAGCATTGCACTTCTGGTTCCTTGAGTATGAAGTCGTAAAACTTTCTGTACCACTATCATGGGGCTTGTTTCAGGCCATACAAGCTCTTCTTGAGTCTGCACACTAGGTTCTTCTTTTCTTCTAAGAAACCTTTGGCTGGTACATATATATCTCCTCTTCTAGATCTCCATGAAGAAACACCGTCTTCACATCTATCTGCTCAAGATGAAGACCTTTAGTTGCTACAATACTCATCACAGTCTTGATAGTATTTAGCTTCACCACGGGAGCAAAAATATCGGTGTAGTCAATTCCTTCCTTTTGCTAGAATCTTTTGACAACTAGCCGGGCTTTATATCTTCTGGAGCCGTCCTGCTCCTCTTTCACTCAGTACACCCATTTGTTGTAGAGGGACTTCTTACCCGTGGGCAACTCAGCTAGTTCCTATGTCTGGTTTGAGACGAGAGACTTTATCTCATTTTTTATGGCAAGCTCCCACTTGCTCGCATCTCCACTTTGACAAGCTTCTTAATAGCTTTCAGGATCCCCTCTATTTGTCAATAACAGATAGTTCATATATCTCCTGTTAGGTATAGGAGGCCGAGAAGATCTTCTTAATATCGGAGTTGGTGCGTCGGGCTCCTGTGCACCGTTCTGTCCAACAGACTCTTCTGGCTGAGGACCTTCTGCATTGGGTTCTTCCGAGAGGTTACTTGGAACATTATCTGCATCTATAAATATTGACTCGCTCTCTGAGTTATCTGTCTTGTGCATGTCCTTATACATCACCTTCTCGTTAAATATCACATCTCTGCTCCTGATCACTTTCTTGTTTTTATTGTCCCAAATGCGGTAGCCGAACTCATCTTCACCATAGCTAATGAAAGTACATTTCTTTGACTTAGGATCAAGCTTGTTTCTACCTTGATCAATAATATGCACATAAGCTACACAACCGAAAACTTTGAGATATGAGAGTTTTACTTCCTTTCTGTATCATACCTCCTCTGGTATTATGTGCTCCAATCATGAGAGTTTTACTTCCTTTCTGTACCATACCTCCTCTGGTATTATGTGCTCCAATGGAACCGATGGACCTTGGTTGATCAAGTAAGCTGCTGTGTTGACCACTTCTGCTCATAACTGTTTTGGTAGGCCTGACTGTATCCGAATGCTTCTGGCTCTCTCTATCAACGTTCTGTTCCTTCGCTTAGCTACAGCATTTTGCTGAGGCGTGCCGGGCACGGTTCTCTCCAATCTGATCCTGTGCTCATAGCAGAACTTCGGTATCTTTATACTCACCTCCTTTGTCAGTCTTGAGCTTCTTTATTCTCAGACCGGTCTCATTCTCGACCATAGCTTTCCATCTCTTGAAAGCTTCAAATACTTATGACTTATGCTTTAGAAAGTAGACCCACACTTTCCGAGAGTGATCATCGATAAAAGTCACGAAGTAGTGTTTTCCACCAATGGACATGGTAGTGATTGGTCTCCAAACATCTGAGTGAACGAGCTCTAGCTTATCTTTCTCGGGGGTTCTGCCACTTGTCTGAAGCTAATTCTCTTCTGCTTTCCAAGTATGCATTCTTCACATATATATAAATCAACTGATTCTAGACCTGGGAGTTTTTCCTTTATGTGCATGATCTTCATTCCCTTCTCACTCATATGATCGAGTCTCTATTACCACAGCTTTGAAGTCTTATTACCTGCTGCAACTGAGATCAAACAACTTGCACCTGCTGTCATATACAGGGTACCAGTCTTCTTGCCTTGGACAATTGTCATTGCGTCCTTTGAGATCTTCTAATCATCTCCATGGAAGGTCGTAGTGTATCCTTTGCCAGCCAACTGGCCTACGGATATTAAGTTCTTTCTCAGGTCGGAAATATGCCTGACATCCTTCAGCTCCCATACTAACCCGTTCAACTTAATTTTTACTACACCTTTACCCACAATAGTACACGGTTGATCATCACCAAGGTATACGTATCTAAGATTTCTGGGGACATACTTCCTGAAGAATTCTTTCTGAGAAGTAGCATGAAACAATGTTCCAGAGTCTAACACCAAAAACTCTTTCTTGCTCTCTAAAGAGCATATCATTGCGTCGTCTCCTCCTGAGGTGGAAGTGACATTCACCTCTGCCTTCGCGTCCTTCTTCTTTTGTGCACTACTGCACTGATTCTTATAGTACCCGGTCTTTCCATAATTCCAACACTCGATAGCCTTCTAGCTGTTTCTTGGATTCCTTGACTTGGACCTCCTGTCCCTTGATCTACCTCTGTAGTTTAATTTGCCTCGTCCGTTACCTCTGGTTGAATTTCTACCTCTTGACTTTGTATGCAATACTAAAGAGGTTGTAGCTTCACCCGACTCTCTCCGTCGGATCTCCTCACTAAGAACCAGATCACGAACGTCATCGAACTTCAACTTGTTGCTTCCTGACAAGCTACTCACAGTTGTGACTATAGCGTTACAGCTTTCTGGTAGGAAAGACAAAAGTAGCAATGCCCGAACTTCCTCATCAAACTCAATTTCAATTGAACTTAATTAGGATGTGACCGTGTTGAGTTCATTGAGGTGTTGTGCTATTGACGTGCCTTCCGCCATTCTCAGATTGAATAACTGCCCCATCAAATAAACTTTGTTCGCGACGGATGGCTTCTCATTCATGTTTGAGAGTGCTGCCATAAGACCCGTCGTGATCTTCTCCTTCACTATGTTGAACACAACATTGTGAGTTAATGTCAATCTGATAACTCCGAGGGCTTGTCTGTCTAGAAGGTTCCACTCATCTTCCTTCATCGACTCTGGCATCTTCCCCGATAGCGGTTGATATAGATTTTTTTGATACAGATAATCCTCTATCTGCATTTTCCATAATCCAAAATTTGATCCATCAAACTTCTATAATTTCATATTTCCTTCATCTATGGCCATCACTCTCACTTGAATCTGACTTCCTCTAAACATTTCAGGCTCTGATACCAATTGTTGAAATTTACGTCGAAACCCCTAAAATAGTAGAAACACAGTATAGAGAAAATACACCAAGATTTAACGAGGTTCGGTGAACTTACTTACATCCTTGGGAGACACAATTAATTTCTTATTAATCAATAAGAAATTACAATAGCAAGAGCAGATCTCAAACTTGAGATCTCTCAATAAATGCTACATATCAATGTAGCTACAGTAATATTATCCCCTCCTTAAATACCAATTCCTTCTCTCTTAAATTCTCTTTTTTATTTAACTCACTTCCTCAAAATCTCGTGAGCATAGAGAGAGAGAGTGATAGAGGAGAGAGGGAGAGCCACTGCCAAAAAATGCCAAGGGGAAGAGCATCAATCTCGTGCCCTGGGGTTTCCCTTTTATAGGGAAACCCTAGCTGAGCTGTCGACAGGCTATCGACAGCCTGGGAAGCTCGCTAGTAGCACTCGAGCTCGAGCTCGCCCGCAACGCTTGAGCTCAAGCTCGCATGCAGCGATTCGACCTTGCCTGCAGTGATTCAACCTCGCCTGCAGATCTCCGAGCTCGCCTTCGGATATCACCCTCGCCCGTACCAGACTCGAGTTCGCCTGAGGAGCTCACCTGAAGTTCCTCGCCTGCGGAGGTTTGGATCCACACCCAAATTCAACAAACACTCCACTAAGTAATGATGTCATGAATACACCTTTCTAGCAGATTAAGCTTAATTTCTAAATTTGATGAAATTGAATGGTGTCCCCTCGAACATCAGGAAACTACTTTACCTCGATCTAGATATTTTGAGCGGATGATGCCTTGATATGTTGATTTTTTTAACATGTTAAGTGGCATGGCTAGATGTGGTACAACTTCTATCATTTTATCCTTGCTCTCTTTATTAACATCATCTCTAAGACGAAGAGAAAAACCTATTTGGCAATGCTACTACCATTGAGGGGGTACTTCAGGTGGTATCAACATAGACAACATGATGTCCAGGATATTTTGACAGTACTAAGATAATGTAAGGCCTCAACCACAAATAAATTTTCCATGGTCTATTTAAATGACACTCGAGGAACTTTTATGAGCTAATTTGTATGATAGGGGGATACATGGATGCAAAGGTGTCCCTCCTTTGAGAAAGAACCAATGAAGGAAAAGCCCAAAAATCGAGTTGTCAAACTTAAAAAGTTAGCAAAGAATAGGAATAAGAGGGAAATATTCTGGCAATGAAGTTCCCGACTGTGAGCGCGGGGACAGCCTAGCAAATTGCAAGCGCATGAACAGCAAACGTGGGGGCCACAAGCACCAATCGGGTCAATTTTCTTTAGGGCTTGGAATTTTTCGTGTGAGGTTTCCTATAAATACATGAGGTTCCTATAGTTTCGTGTTATGGGAAACAAAACACAGAAAAGAAAATTGCGGCTGTTTTGTGTGTGGGAAAAACATAGAGAGAGAATCGGCTGGGTATTTGGGTGGTTGGTTCTTTATTTTGAGACGAGCTTGTGGATTAAACAAGTTGTCGGTGTTCTCCTCATAGTAGAATCTTCTCTCCCCCCTCCCGTGGATGTAAACAAGTTTGTCAAACCATGTAAATCTCGTGTATTTACCATTTTCTGGTTGTTGGCTATTGCTTGTAGGTTCCCTCGACAATTCAGTCCTAGAACTGATGAGAGAAAGAATGTATATTTCACTTTGTTGAGATATTTTACTTTCTATTCTTGTTTCTTTTGAGAAACAGAAATATAGAGGTTGTCTTGTGCTTTTGTGACAACAAAAGCCAGGGCTATCTCTCAGGTTATATCACTTCCACGGCGTAAGGGTGTGACTCTGTGTCCAACAATTGGTATCTGACCTTTATTCAGATTAGAGGTGGTAAAATTTCTGATCTGAGGTAGTGCTTGATTATTGTATGGTGAACACAAGGTGTTTGTTGGAATTCCTAAGAGAAGTGGATTTATTAATACAAGCGGAGGATGACGTCAACTAGCAAAACAGTTAAAGTTAGAAAGTACAAGATTGAAAAATTCAATGGGAAAAACAATTTTTCCTATTGGAGGATGTAGATGAAGAACTCATTGATTTTGCAAAAATTACACAAGGTTTTGACTAGAAAAGAGAAGAAGCACAAGGATATGTCTAATGAGGATTGGGAGGAGCTGGATCTGGAAGCACGGGCGTCGATTATCCTTCGCCTTGAAAGGGATGTATCTTTCTTGGTAGATGGAGAGGAAACGGCTATGAGCGTGTGGTCGAAGTTAGAAAGCACCTTGATGACGAAGAGTCTAACAAACCGGATCTATTTAAAATCTAAATTGTATACTTGCAAGATGGAGGAGGGCTCATCAATCCGAGAATACATCAACAAGTTCGATAGGATAATATCATATCTGAAGGACATTGAGGTAACTATAGAAGATGAGGATCAGGCTCTTCTACTACTTCTATCTCTACCGAAGTCTTATGAGAACCTAGTGCAAGCACTAATGCTTGTGGGAGACAATTT